>PVJA010015013.1:6652-46369 GCA_004027025.1 Myocastor coypus
CAGCTTTAGTTTGTGAGTGACGAATGTGACTGTTCAAGGATCCTGAAGACATCAAATCTGCTTTGTTGTGGAAAAAGGATATTTACTTATTGTTTTAAATGTTTCTGTATCCTATACTTTTTACCATATGTAAATTTGTACTTTTATTTAAAATGTAGAGGAAAAAATAAGAGGACATTTCAGTGAGCTGCGTGGAATGACTGGCCAGGCTCTCGTAGTGTATAAATCTCTTCTTTCCAGATTCATCTCATCATTGCTGCCTGTGTAGTTTTTCAAAGCTGAATTGAGATTAAAATAGAAAA
Organism: Myocastor coypus; assembly: GCA_004027025.1. Taxonomy (NCBI): domain Eukaryota; kingdom Metazoa; phylum Chordata; class Mammalia; order Rodentia; family Myocastoridae; genus Myocastor; species Myocastor coypus. The sequence goes on from PVJA010015013.1 coordinate 6,955, forward strand.
AGATAATTATTATTTTTTTGGTGCTAGGAATCAAACTGAGGATCTTGTGCATGCTAAAATACATTTTACCATGGAGCTACATCCCATGGTAACAAATCACTGAGAAATTCTGACTCATAGAACTTAACATTTTATGCTTAGCTGTAAGCGATGGATATATTATATCAATCAGCCCAGGATTTTAAAGTGCCTTTTCAGTGTTTTTACAGATACCTGTATAACTTCCTTTTGGAGAGATAGTGTAAGTAATTATTTAATGCAAAAAATGAAGTTAACTATTTCTATAAAGAAATTATAGGTCCTGTGTTCAGTTGCTAGCGTAAAAAAATAGAGGGCTTGGGGAGTAGTTCAGTGGTATAAATACCTGTCTGGCAAGGGCAAAGTCCTGAGTTTGATACCTGGTACAAAAAAAAAAAAAAATCATTTGGCATTTTTGTGATAACATTAAGTCCTTTGAGTTTTTTTCCCCCAGCATTGCCATTTATTTTTAAAAGCTGAACATTAAGTTTCTCTCATGTACTGCTTCCAGTACAAAGTCACAAATTTTAAACAGCATTGAAGGAAGTGGTTTTGCTTCCAGTGAAGTAAAGATGAGCCACCCTTCTGGTCACTAAAAGCAATCTGAGAGATTTCCACAGAGGAGGTGCCACACCCCGGATAGGAGAGAGTGCGTGACATAGATGAGGGCAAGAGAAGACTCCTGAGAAAGATGTTCACTGACCAAATTCAGAGTTAGACCAAAGGGAAGCAAGAGTTTTATTGTTTGTAAAATTTTAATTCCTTGGGAAAATTTCCTATTTGATATCAAAGTTGTATTTCACGCAGATGTTCAAATAAAGCTTATCTATCTAAAAAAAAAAAAAAAAAAAAAAAAAAAAAAAAAAAAAAAAAAAGAAAGAAGTGTCTTTAAAAATAATCAATACTTTGTCAAGCTAAGTGAAATGAACAATTCCTTTGCTAGAAAGAGCTACATTAATACACTCACAATATTCACACCAGAAGCAGTATGTAAACAGCATAACTCTAAATTTGGTGCCTTTCCAGCTACTTATACAGAGAAACTGGAGAAGATTTTTGGGGGAGGGACAGGCTGGCTAGTGTGGTGTAGCATGTGGTGCTGGGGATCAAACCATGGTCCCCTGCACCTGACTAAGCTGCCCAAGCAAGCACTTTAGACAACTGAGCTATCCTGCCAGCCCCCATAGCCCTGTATATATATATATATATATATATATATATATATATATATATATATATATATATCATAAAGAAATGAGGACTTAGTTAGAAACCCTCCAGGGCTGGGGATTCAGCTCAGTGGTCCAGTTCCTACCTGGCAAGCATGAGGTCCTAAGTTCAATTTCCGAAATGCCTCCACTAAAAAACAAAACAAAACAAAATTTCAAGCAATACAAGATACAAGTTTTGACAGTAGATAACATACCTTGTGCCTGCCACTTAATTCTTTGAAAACAGTATTAACAATGCTAGCTCTACACAAATTCTCTTCTTTAAAAATTATACACGATTAAATACAGATGAACAGGACCAAAAACATTCCAGGAGCAAAACCAGAGTAAGGAATTTAAAAACACTAAAATTACTGAAAACATTTAGGAGCATAGATGCAAAAACTTCTTTGTAAGCTTTCAACAAATTAAATCTAGCAACATAAAAAAGGCATTACCTTGTTACCTGGTTGGATTCATCTCAGCAATGCAATGATGGTCTAACATTCAAAATTTAAATCCATATGCCAAACATGAACCAAAGAATACATGACAAAATTAAAAAATTGACTGCAAGAAAAAGACATGCCGCCATGGATCACCTTGTAAATACTTCCTCTTGTTTCAAACTCACCCATCAGAAGCAGTTTACACACTTCTCAAAACCTTCCGGTGTGTTTTCATCCACCTAGCACACTGGATCTGCCACCATTCATTCCAGGCTCTTCTCCCAGAGATAAAGCAAATATTTTTCATTCCTAACAAAAATCTGCCAGCGAACTGCATATGAAATGAAACAGCCTTACCCTGACAAACAGCATCTATGAGAACACCCACAGTGAGCACTTCATTGAATTGTGAGACGTTCAGCCTGCCTCTGAGGCCTGCACCTATGTACACAAGGCTGCGCGCTCTCAGCACAGCCCTTAACTTCTCTCCAGCATCACCCTGGGAATTCCAGCCACGACTACATAGCAAGGAAAAAAGAAAGTTAATCAGATTGGAAAGGAAGCAATTTGTCTTTGTTTTCAGATAACACTATTGTCAGTGCAGGGGAAAAAAAATATGTGGAGCCTACACAGAAGCTTCTGGAACAAACAAGAAGCTTGGTTGCAAGATACAGATCCGTTTACCAGAATTTTTCATATTTCTGTATAATTTCAATCAACATTAATGTTACAGTTTAGATCTCGAAGATGTGAAAAAGCATCATTCATTCAGAGGTGGGATTTTAGAAGGTGACTGGGTGGTCTTGGGGCCACGGTCCTCATCAGTGGGTTGACTGAGAACTTCCCAGCGGATTGTGCTGTTAGGCATGGGGCCTGCCCGGAGCTGTGGGGAATAATTGTCACTGTCTCCCTGGAGCCTTCTTGCTCTTCCCACTTCCTGATGGCCAAGGTGAGGAGCTTTCTTTCCCCTGGTTTTTCTGCCACGTCACCTGTACCTTGGAGCCATGCAACCCTGGACTAGTGCTCTGAAAACTGATTAATTAAAGCTTTCTTCCTTCAAATTATTGGTGTCTGTCATTTTGTGCCAGCCATGGAAAAGTGACTAATACAATTGATTTGAAGGAAACCACTCAATAAAATAGCCACATAATTGCCACCCAGGAGAGTTACTGGGCTCGGTGTATCGGGCTACAATCTCCAGTATTCTAGCATGGAGAGAAAAGTCCAGCCTCAGATGAAGCAGGGTCGTGTAAAGTGTGAGCAGAGGGAGCTCTGCATGGTGTGTGCTCCCCATTCATATTTATATACTTTTTGATTTATTCCACTGCATTGCTATTCTCCAATACTTTGACTTTAAAAAAAAGTAATACATGAAAATCTGAATTGTGAATCTACTCATGGACATTTTGTTATTACATATTTTAGGTTTTGACAGCATCATATTGCCCATTAGGAAAGTATGGCTTTTTAAATGTTACTTATTTATTGATTGATTGATTCATTTATGTTATAGCTGGCTCAGCCTGCCCTGGGGGTGGGACTGGCAGGCAATGTGGTGTCGGGGATCCAACTGCGGTCCCTGAAGTTGCCCAAGCTTGCCTGAGCAGGCACTTTAGACCACTGAGTTATCTCACCAGTCCAGAAAAGTAATGACTTTTTAAACTCGATATTGCTCTATTTGCACAGGATTTGGAGGTCAGACCCAAGGACAGCCATTTCAATTGCTCTTACAGGGTACAATCAGCTCTTCTAGCTCATCCAGCCCTGTTAGGCCTTCTGCCTAGACAGCCTTCCAAAGCCCCACGGGACTAGGTGGAGTTTTGGGGAGGTGTTTGGGTCCTGGGGGTATGGGTTAGTTTCCTCTTGAGTTTACAGCTATATGCGACTTTGGGAGGTGAAGCCTCACTGGAGGAGGGGCTCACTGGGAGAGCGGCCTGGCAGCACCCATCTCACTTCTCTCCTGCTCTCTGTCTCTTTGTCTGTCTGCCTGCCTACCTGCCTGCCTGCCTGCCTACCTGCCTACCTGCCTGCCTGTCTGTCTATCTGTCTCTGTCTGTCTGTCTGTCTGTCTGTCTTTGTTCCTCTCCCCATCCCTCTCCCTCTCTTTCTCCCTCTCCCTCTCTCTCCCTTCTCTCTCTCTCTCTCTCTCTCTCTCTCTCTCTCTCTCTCTCTCTCTCTCTCCTTCATTCCACTACACCATGACCAACTCTCTCACATACCTTCTGCCAAGCTATGCTGCCTTGGAACCATCTGATTACGGATTGAAACCTCTACAAACTGAGCCAGAATAAACCTTTCCTCCTTTAAATTACAGATTTCTGATACTGTGTCTCTGAGACGAAAAGGTAGCTAAGGAAAACTACAACTCAATTAGTACACTGAATAGTTTTCTTTAGATCAGCACGAAATGAAAAACACCGCATGGCATAGCATCGTCATAAATCACTACAGCATGTTGCTGGTGATCTTATGCGTATACACTGCATGCACATCAGCAAGCAATTCTAATTCCTCTCAAAGTGACTTAAAAACCGTGAAAGTCCGTAGTGTCAGACCTCACAGTGTGCAAAAGAAAAGTGCAAGCGTAGCACTCCAGGACATGGGGAGGGACAATGGAGTTAGAGGGACATAGGAAGTGGGGGGGGATAAAAATTAGCAAGACGTGATATGTGTATTGCCACTTCCCAAAGACAGATGTGGCTGTCACGTGTCACCAACACCTACTTATAAAAATGCTTCAAGAAGATGGTAGAAGTATGAGCAACAAGCACCTTTTCCTTAAGGAAATTGAAGTGCTATGGTGGCCAGCCACTCACGCAAAATGATACAGATGTGCAGAACAGTTCCCCCCTAGTGCGCCATAGTAGAATGTAGAAAGAATGTGGGAGTCGGCAATGGGGAAATAGTTCAGTGGCACAAGTGCCTGCCTGGCCAGCGCAGTGTCCTGAGTTCGATCCCTGTTGCAAAAATAAACAGATAAAATATTCTGAACAAGAATGTGGGGAGAGTAAGCAGTAACATCTGAAGTAGCTCAATCCAGAAACAGAGGAACAAAATATGTTATTTGAAGATATAATAAGCAACAACAACAGCAAAAAGCAAAGAAACAGGATTTTTTTTCCTAGGGAGAATTAGGTGGTGTAAATTAAATATCTAATCAAACAAGTTAGTAGAAAATTACTTACAATCAACTATGTTAGCAGTACATAAAATGGAAATAATAGAAATAGCAATTTTTTTTCTTTTGTTTCTTTTTTTCCTATTACAATAAGCTTGTAGACATGGCCCTGGGATTTGAGTGTGTTTTCAGTTATGCTAATGTTTCCAGGTACTATTTCAAGAATAATGTTTATCACTCCTTCTCTGTATTTGCACCCAGATTTTTATTGCTTATTAGATGCTTTGAGCCAGAATTGATTATTTAATTCTGAATTTAGGAAGATAATTTGTGCTTTTTCCCTCACAAGTATATGTAATATTGAGAGATTCTGTCTCCTTTCTGGGAACTGTATTAATAAAGATGTCACCTATTTTAATAATAATTTTCATCAGAAGTAAAGTAGAATTTTTATCATTTATTTGATTCACAGAAACAGCATACATAATAGCAATATTTTGAAGTACTTAAATATTTTAAAATCAATAGAGAAATCACTGCTGAGTAACTTTGCTCCCTCACATTTTGCAATGTGAGATTTTCCAGAGAAGCCCATCATAAATCCCTATTTTGAGAATAGGAACTCAACATGTACACAAGTAGGCTTAGAATTATGCTTCATTTTTTTTTCAAACTGAATATTGGCATAATGAACAAGTGACCAAGGAGTACAAATCTCTAAATCATTACAAGTAAGCTTAAAATTAATTTCCTATTAAGTTGAGGAGGTTTATAAACATGACACCTGGGTTAATGGGATTGCTTGATGGTACTGTGGACTCAAAAGAACGTTAGCAGGCACTCCTTGCAAGGAGGGAGCTCATCAGTAAGATCAAGGGAGGCTTACCGGATAGTAAAAATAATAACTAACTTTGCCTTGTTAATATTGGAGACACACTGCAAAGTTGCTTATTTACTTGGCCCAAAGGATTTTAAGAAACTGTAGTACTTTTTTAAACAAGAACGTTATACTTATCTTATGATTCTTAAAATATCTATAGTTAATGTCTTTCAAACAAACAATTTTAGGGAAATTACTGAAAAAATATCTACTCTAAATGAGAATTTTTAGAAAGAAAATAGAGGAAAAAGAGGAAAGAGTAACTACATCATGTAGGATTCTACCAGTGACATAACTTGTAATACTTGGTTATGGGCTCCCTCCAAGCAACAGTACAGAGAGAAATGATCCTAATTCTGACTATCACATAAACCATTAAAATTTTAAAGCAAAATGTTTTCTCATAAACTCTTCAAGAAATTTTTCTGCTTGCTTTCTTTCCTTTCTTCCTTCCTTTGTTCCTTCCTATCTTCCTTCCTTGCTTCCTTCTTTTCATCCTTCCTTCCTTCCTTCCTTCTTTGGTACAGGGTCTCACTACACAATTCTGACTCATGGTGATCCTCCTGTCTCAGCCTCTCCAGTGCTTGGATTACAGGCATGCACCACCACTCCCAGTTTCAGTGGCCAGCACAACATATGATACTGGGGATCAAATCTGGCTCGATGTACTTGACAGGCAGGTGCTGAGACCCCTGGAATAATTTCCCAGCTCTGAAAGAAATTTCTTAGGCGCTTGTGTAATGAAGCTATCTCCCCAGTCCCTTCTAAAAGGAATTTCTTGATTATTTGTGAAGTTAACAGCCAAAAAAAAAATTTTTTTTTTTTTTACACAGAAATTTGGAAATCTAACCGTGTACAAAATTGTAGCAGGTCAATACTACGGCTTTTTTTGCCTCAGGATTTGACTAACCTTATCAGATACAAAAATAACATATTTGTTATATCGATCTTGCTTTAACTTGGTCTTAACCATCCAGTAGAAAAGTCTAACCACGAGATATAAAAAGTAAAACCATGTTAATATGTTGAGCTATAAAAGGCTCAAGTCAACAGCTTCTAACATTGCCAGTTCTGCTGGGAACCCACTATTATTATGGACTAAAGGACTATATATAAAGCTACTTAGTTCAGGGAGAAGAAATACTTGTTCTAATAGTGTTTTAAAAAGATATTATGTCTGTATCTTGCACTCTGAACAACAACTATGAAGATGACAATATTCAATGTAATAATTATTGTAACTGTCCTATTAACCTGTTGTGAAACTGTCTCATTGCTATTTCCTTCGTATTAAAGTTAACAAATTAAAAATAAGCTGTAAAATATGTAAATAAAACCATGGGGATGAATTCATTAGCAAAACATAAATAAATAAATAAATAAACAAACAAATAAATAAATAAATAAAGTATAAAAAAGATTATGAAGTTATTTTGACAGCTAATATTTTTAATTCCTACTATTTAAACACCCTGTGGAATGACTTTTGAACAAAGATTTATAAAAACTGTGAAAATTTTCATAATCTGATTATTAATAACTTCAATGAATATAAAGGGAAAACATTAAACTGACGTGATAGTTACATTAAAATTGAAGGTAATATGCAATCTTTGTTTAAATTTCTGGTAATCTAACTGCAGGGATAGAATTTAGGATAAGGATAGTCAATAGCAAATAAATGTTTAATTGTATTTTGCATGATATCTATTATATGTTTTAAATCTCAGTGATATGTAGTTATTTAAAATGTGAGATATGCCAGCCCTGGCCCTGGGGCTTCCTGAGTAGGCCAGGGAGACAGGGAATGGTGATGCACGCCTATAACCCCAGTGCTGGGGAGGCTGAAAACAGGAAGGTTACCATGAGTCTGATCTGTGTAGTGAGACCCTGTACCAAATACACAAATGAATATAATATTAATAATTAATAATAATATATAATGTGAGATTTACAACTATGGAAATCATTTTTTAAGAATATAAAATAGTGCCAGAAAAAAAACATTAGAAATGATATAAAATTTCACTAAACAAAGTAACAGGAATTCAACAATGGTTGCTATATTACATTATGCCATCTTCAAATTAGTTGTTCAGACAGCCAGATATAAATGTGGAATTTGTTTAAAGGAAAAAAAACAAAGAAGTTGTAAGAAATTAAAAACAGAATAAATACTTTTCCCTTCACAGTCTATGCTTTACCCTTTAGATTTTCCTTTCTCTTTCAGGCTCTCACACTAGCATATGATGTTTGCACATGTAGATCTGATTTATTTCACTTACCAATATAATCTCTAGGTATATCCATTCACCTACAAAAGACTCAAATTTATCATTCTTTGTAGTTTAATAATATTGCATTGTGTAAAAAAATGTTACTTTTTTATCCATTCCTCAGTTGATGGGCTTTGAGTTGTTTCCAAGATTTAGCTATGACAAATTGCACTGCTATAAACATGGGTGCACATATATTGCTCTGGAGTGAAATCAGTTCTTTTGGAAAAATACTTAGGAGAGGAATAACTGGCTTGAATGGAACATCCAATCCTAGCTTTTGGTAGAATCTGTGTACTGATTTCCAATACAGTGGGTCCAGCCTGCATTCCCAGCAGAGAAGCATTTGTTCCTTTTTCCCAACAGGCTTGCAGCCTTGGTATTGGTGGACTTCTGATTAAAGCCATTCTTTCTGGCATAAAATGGTATCTCAGCATTGTTTAAATTCACATCTGTTGAACTGGGCGTGGTGGCTCACGCCTGTAATCCCAGCACTTGGGAGGCTGAGGCAGGAGGATCGTTGTGAGTTCGAGACCAGCCTGTGCTACAAAAGTGAGCTCAAAGCCAGCCTGAACTGCACAGTGAGACCCTGTCTCAAAATAAATAAATAAATAAATAAATAAATAAATAAATAAATAAATAAATAAATTCACATCTGTTGAATCACCAGTGATGTAGAACAGCTTTTCATATATTTATTTGCCATTTGTATCTCTTCATTTGTGAGGTGTATATATATATTCATCTCATATGCTCATTTTTGGATTGGGTATTTGATTTGGGAGTCATGATTTCTTTTACTATTTTTTATATGTTCTAGATAGAAGTTCTTTGTCTGCAATAATTGTCTCCTACTTCATGTGTTTTCCTTTTATGTTGTTTGTGATTTCCTTTGATGTGCATAAACTTTTCAAAAAGATGAGATCCCAATTGTTGATTCTTTGAAGTATTTCCCATGCAGTTTGATTTTTGCTCGTGAACTTTTTACCTATCTCTATGTCACTAAGATTTACATCTACTTTCTCTTCCAGAAGATTCAATATTTAGCTTTAATATTTAAATCTTTGTACTTTTGTGCATGGTGATAGCTATGGTTCTAATTTAGCCTTGGGCATGTGGAAAGTCACTATTTCCAGCAGGTTTGTTAATGAGGCTATCTTTCTTCCAATGAACATATTTGGCCCCTTTATCAAGGATAGGGTGACTGAGTATTATTTTAGTTGTGCTTGTATCTTCTAATCTGTTCCACTGATCTTAAGGTCTATTTTATTTTTATCAGTACCATGCTGATTTTATCACAATAACTTTATGGTATAATTTCAATTCTGGGATTGTGATGTTTCTTGAATTTTTTTTGTTACCCAGGATTGCTTTTGCTGTTCTAGTTCTCTTCAGTTCCTGATGAATTTTAGGAATATTTTTTTCTGTATCTGTGAGGTATACTAATAGTATTTTAATTGGGATTGCATTGAATCTGTATAACAGTCTTGGAAGTATAACAATTTTCACAATGCTGGTTCTTCCTAGCCAGGAGCAAAGAATATCTTTCCATTTTCTGAAATCCTCTTCAATTTCTTTTTCAGAGTACTATAATTTCCACTCTATAAATCTCTTATTTCCTTTGTGAAACTGGTTCCTAAGTATTTCAGTTTTGGATATTATTGTGCAAGGCATTGCTTCACTAAATTCTCTCTCAGTGCATGCATTCTTTGTGCATAGAAATACTGTTGACTTTTGAGTGTTGACTGTATCCTACTGTGCTACTAAATGTGGTTATTAAATCTATAAATCTCTTAATGGGGTTTTGGTGTCTTCTAGTACAATATCATGTCATCTGCAAATAATGATAATTTCAATTCTTCCCTTCCAATCACTATTTTATCTTTCTCTCTGATCTAATTGTTGTAGCTAATATTATCAGAACTATGTTGAATAGAAGTGGTTAGAGTAGACATCCTTGTCTTATTTTTGGTTTTGAAGTAAAGGCTTTCCTTTTCTGTCCTTTTAATGTGACCTTGGTTGTTAGCTTGTCACAAAGGGTCTTTATTAGGTAGAGGTAAAACCATCTGTTCTGATTTTCTGTTGTTTTTTTTTTAATCATAAATGAGTGTGGACTTTGTCAAAAGGTTTTTCTACAGCTATTGAGATGAAGATGTGATAGTTTTCCTTTGCCCTGTTGATGTCATGTATTACATTTATGGTTTTGCATATATAAAACCATCTTTGAATTCCTGGGATAAATCACACTTGGTCATGATATACAATCTTTTTGAACATTTGTTACATGCCATTTGCTAGTGTTTTATTGATGCATTTTGCATCTGTGTTCATTAAGGAGATTGGCCTGTATTTCTCATTTTTGTTTGGCTCCTTCCCTGGTTTTGGCATTGGAGTAATACTTGCTTCCCTAAATGAGTTTGGGATAACCGCTTTACTTTCAATTTCACTGAGGACTTTGAGAAGAGTTGTCTTTAGGCCCTACCTATATTGCTTGTAGAATTCAGCTGTGAATCCATAAGGACCTGGACTTTTCTTTGTTGGCAGATTTTCTATTACATTTTCAGTTTTATTGATGGATATTGGATTATTCAGAATTTTTATATCTTCTTGATTCAGCTTTTGTAGTTGATATATATCTAGGAACCTGTGCATTTCTTTTGTATTTTCCATTCTATGAGAGTAAATATTTTGGAATTAAGTATAAATAAGATAATATTTTGAATTTCTATAGAGTCTGTGGTGATTTCAACCTTTTCGTTCCTCATTGCATGAATTTGAATATTCTCTTTCCTTTTTTTATTCAGGATGGCTAGAGGTCCAGCAATTTTATTTATTCTTTTAAAGATCCAACTCTTTGACTCATTAATTCTTTGTATTGTTTTCTTCATCTTAGTTTTGTTTGTTTCTGTTCTGATCTTCATAATTTCTGACCTTCTTTTGGCTTTGGACTTGATTTGCTCTTATTTTTGTAGGAGTTTGAGGTATATTGTATATTGCTCATTTGAGCTCATTCTGGTCAATTTTTGTAGTTATGGTATATGGGTGGGGTGTAGGTCAGCAAGTTTATTGGGAGAGTGGGAGGGCAGGGTAGGCTCACCAAAGCTCTTTCTGTGTGGGATTCAATGTGGAATTCATCTCATTAAGGAAAAGGTGTCCAGCCATAATCCAGGAAGGATCCAGTGATGATAACTGCTGGGTGAAGTTGTGCAAGGCTCTCTGGATAGTAGATTGGCAGAGGATAGCACTCCCCAAATATTCTGCAGGTCTCTGTGGTATGTATATCTCACTGGTGATCTTTAGGTCAAGGACCAGTGGCTGGATTCAGAGGAATTTAAGCAGGAAGGCTGATGGGTAGGGCTAGGTCTGCTGAGTTTTCCCAGCAGTCTTCAGTACAAGAATGGATGACCAGACTCAGTGTAACTCCTTCTATGGATATTGTTAAGCAATATCCACCTATGATATTTAAGGCATCACTGGCTCTGGAAATACAAGTAGAAAAGATGATTCATGATGGTGTTAATTCAGCACAGATTATATCTGGAACATAGCCATCAGTACACCAGATAAGAGAGGTAAAAGCACAGAAGGAGCTAGATTACATCAAACATGTTGCCCAACCCAAACACTATCTCCACCCCTGCACTGATGTTCTGATTCATCCTGGTTAGGCCTCTAAACCAGCATAGCTCAGGTCTTCAGCTTCTCTCAAGGTTCCAGGGCCTCATCCGTGAGCCTCTTGAGCACTGGGATTTTCTTGAGGATCTTATGCTGAGGGATCTGTTGTTTTCTTTCCTTAAGTCACTATTTTTTTTCAAGCTGGAATTTGTATTTTATTTTATTTATAAAGAATACATAATCATAAAAAAGCATTAGAAATGACAGAAAATTTCATACTTTAAGCTCATTCACTTCCAAATCTTTGTAGGCTTCTTCCATCTTTATGAAGTACCTAAAATATTTCGTACAATGCATGGAAATCTTTTACATAAGATAAGAGACATGAGAATAAATGAGCCTGGAGATAGAAAAGATGAGGGGGAACGAAAATTTTCTGTGTTTCAGTAAAGACAGTTAAAAGACAAGAATTAATTAGTAGATTATGAGAGAGCAATGACAATTTAATAGTAAAAATACTAAAAGAACCCAAACTGATGTGAACTAATGTTGTACAAACTAATATTGCAATAAATATGTATAGCAGATTTAGAGCTATTTATAAAACATTTTATATTTCCTTTTAATATCATAGTCTTCCAAAGATATAGAGAATATAAAATTCTCTGCTTCTCTTCCTCTTGTAATAGAGAAACTCTAGTGGCATCACCCATGGGCACCGAGTACAGACAGTAGCAAGAAAGAAGGTCAGATAAGATGAAAGAAACAGTGAGCAAAAGGGTTGTCAGTAAGCTTTTTTGAGGAGTAGAAGGAATGTCATCTAAGAAGTCATTAACTTCATTTGATCATGTAGACATCACCACAGATAGTATGTGTAGACTAGAAATTGTTTATTGTGTGCTATGCAACTGGTAGTTAATGGCATTTGACTTGGCATACATTTTTTATGCCATTTTAGTTTTTTTGTTGTTTCTACAAGTGTCGAAAATCACATGAAACTGTCAAAGAATTGATAAGGTGCTTTCCATTTTATCTCCCCCATTTAAAATGATACAATGCCCACCTAAGGCATTGATCACTGAGTTGTCACCAGTATGGATCATCAGCCATCTGAATGTTATGACTCAAGGTATTAAGATTAAAGGAATCTGAAAGCTTTGGGACCTGATTCGGAATGTTTCTGAATCCTTAATAATTGGATTTCAATTGGTAAATGCTCACTTCTCTACTCTCTTTCTCCATCTTTTGATCTAATCAAAAGGTAGACTGAGTACCTACAAGATTGAAGTGCCACTGAGCAAAAATAGCCTGAAACCAAATCCCAGAGGTTTTTGAACAATGGGGAACAAAAAGCAGCTTTGCTAAGAAGGGATGGAAGGCTGAGGTAATGAAGAGGTGAATTTTACAGAATGTGAGCTATCCGTTGTAAAAAAAAAAAAAAAAAGTAGGAGAAATACACCCAACAAACCTAATTTCAACTCCTTTCCTAATTCTATTGCCTTTTGGGGCTTTACTGTAACTTCTATAAAATGGGTATGGTAAAGATTTCATCTGAAAATGGTGGACTTACCTAGTTCATAATTAGAATAATTTTAAGAACATAAAATATATGATAACCAGAATATAAAATTAATATACCTTGACAGGAATTTTTTTTAATTACTCAGTATTTATTTGAAGTTCTGAAGAGAAAAATAAACTCTTTACTTTGAAATGAAAAATTATGCTCTGCTACTTTGACATTATTATATGAAAAATAAAAGAACCAAAAAAATTAGGTCTCTAATATATTAAAATTACCATAGCTGCCTGGCTTTCTTGTTACTATCCCGCTATTAAAAATCATGCAGAGCATGTAATTTTTTTATGGGCTTGGAATTTAGCCATTGCTCTTATTTTTAAATTTTAGTGCCCATGTTTTAACCCTCCTTGTAAGGTCCAGAGAACTCCCATATTCTTTTCTGTAACAACAGGATCATTCTACATGTAAAAAGTTATGAGAGGTGCACTTGGCAAACTACATGCTGCAGAAAGGTTGCCTTCCCATGATTTCATTATATCTTGATTTGGAGTTATAGATGAAATTAAAGGACATGGCTTTTGGGCAGCTCTTAAATTTAGAGTTATCATTAGATGATGTAATCTTTCAATTCCATGTATTACAGAATACCAATGATAGAATACATATCAAAAACAATTAGATAGAATTGGAAATTATATACCAGGAAAATGAATGTACAGCTATGAACATTATGCAACCATCCCAAATGCAGGAACCATTTCTAAACAAAGCTTTATGTAGAGGTGAACACATAGAGGTGGAAAAAGACCTCATAAAATCAGGCATTAATTACATTTACTAAGACCATACCATATGCCAGAAATCATATCAAATGCTGAAATATAGAGAGGAAGAATATGTAACCCTTGTGTTCTGAGAACATATGATCTAGCTGGAAAGATTAGAAACAATAATGATGACATAGTGATTTAGCTAAATGCCATGAGCAGGTTCTTCACAAAAACGTATCAGGGTACATGTGTCACTTCTGCTCCCTTTAAGCATGAGTGCATACAGACCTTGTAAGACCAGTAGTAGCCTTTCTGTTCCTAAGGCATTCCAGAAAGGCGTGTCCAGGGTGGGAGTGGTGCACCATCTTCCACAGAAATGGGTTGTGATATTAAATGTGTGCATGGACAGGTTAGTTTTCTCTGTATTCCCTGTGGATCATTTTCTTTCTCAACAGGGAAGTTGATTCAATGATCTAATTAATAGCACATTTTCACATTGGAGACGATAAGTACAATGGTTGCCAACTAAGAGATGCAATTTGGCAGCAACGCACGAGAGATCATGATCCTCAAATTATGTTACTTCTTTGAATTAGTGAGAAGACAATGATAATAAATGAAGGTCTTAGTAGAAGACCTAAACGCTACCTTTAAGATTACGGAATTAAATGTATAATTTAAGTTGCTATTTTGTCTCGCAGATACCAGAATTGGGTTAATTGGACAAATTATTTTTAAGGTTTCTACCGTAAATACGATTCCAAATTATAGTCCAAAATCTTCTAGCTAGTTTGTGGTGGAATCACTCTTAACAGTGAATTCATTTTAAAATTTTGGAAAACAAATCTCTAAGACTGCATAGTTGTCACAAGATCTACTAAAGCTTATCCTTGGTCTGTGCAGTGTTCCTCTCTCCTACTAATAAGGTCTCTTTATTCAACTTCCTTTCCAAGAGGAAGTATAAAAGTAAAAAATGAACAGTGAACCGGGACTCACTTCTTTCTCTTCTCAATTTCTTCCTGCTGTCCTACTGCCAGACAGAGCAATCTCATTGGCTAATGTGTAACTTATATTACAGTTAATGACCTTGCTGTTGTGCAGCATTTTAGATTGAGAACTTTTGTCCAAATATCTTGAATAACACCCAGGAAAAATCATAAAATTTAAAAATAATATTCTCTTTTATCACTCATAGTACCGTACTTTCACTAATCAAAAATGCTAGTTTATAACTGCTGAGGCTATAAACTAGTGCACCGTTTACCTCAGTAAAGACAGAGCTTGAGCTTGTTGTACCTCAAAAGCTCATATTTCATTTATGACTGAACTATTTGGATGTTGTCAGTTATTATTTAATAAACAATGAAAGGTCTTAGCTTGATAAGTATATTAAAAGCTCCTTGAAGACAGGAATTATGCATTAGAACCACTGCTACCTAGACAAGATATTTATGTATGGTCCATGTAGAAGTGAATATTTTATTATGAAGATAGCAAAAATGAAATTCAGATTTTTATGAATTACATTCCTTCTTTTAAGAGTCATAGTAGATAGTGAAAAAGGTCAAGATGTGTTTATTATGAACAAAATTGGGTCATTAATCTAAAGATTTCCAACAAATAATATAATTGAATTTTAAAACATCTTGCTGAAGTATAATTACCACACTTTGTACAGAAGAGAAGGAGACAGATGGCAATAATGTACTCAGATACTTTCATTGCACTACAATAACATGGAAATCAAGCAGCCTGTCTGCACGGAAGCATCTACATCAGCTACTTTCACTTGTCTGTAAGTATTAGGTGTATTAGTTGTACTGACAAAATGACATTTTCCTATAATTTTCATTTTTCCTCTCCAATAGTGTAGAACACTGCTTAAAAGTGTGATCTGAGTCAATCTTATTTAGAGTCCAGTTTCTCCTCTCCTTATTAGATGTGGGACCTAAGTGAGTCACTAAATTTTCCCTCCCCTCTCAAATGAGGAAAGCGTGTAACTCAGAAGGTCACCATGAGAGCCACATGTAGCAGCCACATGTGTCACATCAGGAGCATACAACATGATCGAGAAATGATAATTCAGCCTGGGAAGACTCCACTGAAATTACTGTCTTTGTGAGAGTGGGTTGCTGTCTGAAAAGCCCCTGTAATCTGTCTTCAGAGGTTACTTTAGAAAACCTTAACTCTTCTTCAGATCCACTGGTTCCACACTGCTGTTGAGGGAGCCATAATGTCTAATAAAGGAAATAAATTTATGATTTCTCTGGATTCCATTTTCTATATGATGAATTGAACCATTTAACTTAGACAATCTTGAAGAAGCCTCTTTGAATATATTCAGAGCACATGTGAGTACTGTCCTGACAGCTATTTTTTTACTGTTATTAGTTTATTAGTGTCATAATGTGATTATTTGACAATATTGATAATTTGCTCTGTATTAGACACTGGTCAGGGTGTTTTGCATAGGCTGTCTCATTTAGTCTTAGCTGTTACTTTACGTCATGAAACAGAAAACAGAGGCTCAAGTATGTTATGTAACTTGCCTAACCGTGTACATATCACAAATACAGTTCAACAAAAAACTGTATGACATGAGATCCACTGTACTTTGTTTCCCTCATACAATAATATTCTCAATTCAATGTATTTCATTTTGACTTCTGACTATCAAAGCAGCCTCCTCTCAGAATTCAGGGAAATTCTTACTACCTCATAGTACCAACTACCAATAGGATTCACTCACTGAGTGATTGATTTTAGTTTACTATCCACTGTCTTTCCAAACCACAAAGATGTAGTTCAGATCAACTGTAATATGACAAGTTCTGAAACCTAGGAGCTAAATATTGTATACACCAAAAGATAAAAATAAAAAATATTTAATTGCTATAATGACATGACTCCACTATGTCCTTACTGAGATTCATAAGTTTAAAACGGCCCTATCCAGGGTTTATTTACTGTAAGAGCCCAGTTTAGGTCTTACATTTAAGGATTCATCTAAATATATCTTGAATTTACTTGCATTTTAAGCACCAACACAATGTCCTAAATCCCTCCCAATCCAAATACTTACACTTCTTTTTATCGGTTCTAAATTCATTTATTTTAAGCTTTGTGAGGCATTATTCCCTTCCACCTTCCCAAATGCCGCTGTAGACTTCAGTCACCCATTAGCCTCCATCCTAATGATGGTCAGTCCACACTAAGTGGTTTTCAGTGGTTTTCTGAGCAGTGTCTTCAGTGGCTCACTCCTCTGATGATTTGTCCACCTCAGTGTGCATCTTAGGATTATTTTATGTCCTTCCTGAGGAAGAGGACCAATAGCTGCAAATACTGCTTCAAGCAGTACAGTACGAGCATTTTGCACATTGTTCATTAATTTTTGTGCATGATGCTCTTCAGATAGCCAACACCCTACTGGAATCCTTAATTGCAGCAATATGTTAATTTGATTTTTATGAATGGCTTAGAAAAGCTATTGGGAATTATGATGAGCACAAAATACAATAAGTATAATTTGAATTATTTTGCTCTCTACTTTTACCTTGAATTTGTGTGTGTGTGTGTGTGTGTGTGTGTGTGTGTGTGTGTGTGTGTGTGTGTGTAAATACTCTCACCATCTTGCTATTCGGTTCACCTTTCTTCCTTTCTTCCTTTCTTTCTTTTTTTCTTTATTCGATACAGGGTTTTGCTACACAGCTCAGACCTATAGTGAGACTCCTGTCTCAGTTTCTCCAGCACTGAGATTACGAGTGTGTGCCACCATGCCAGGTTTTGGTGGCAAGCTCAGTGCCACGCTGGTATGGCATGCAGTACTGATCATCAAACCTGGGTCCTCGCACTAACCATGCAGGCACTTATGCCACTGAGCTATCTCCCCAGTCCTCACTTGGTCGTGCTCATCAAACTTTCTTATAATTTCTATCAGTCAGTCAACTTGCCAGATTACTACCTATTGAATAACATATTCCCATCAGATCATAGGAAATCATTTTATAAGAACTATTTTAAATTTTAAATATCAGCAAAATCTCTTAATTATTAAATTGTAAATATCAGCCAGACCTCTAAATTCTTAAACATAAGATGTTCAGGAAAACAGAGACAACGGTGACACAGGCCAGACTTGCAGCCTGCCTATTTCATTTTCGTTTGCATACAAATGGAATTTGGAAATGAATATAGCCTTAGTAACTATCAAATAATTTTCAAACCAGGCTTGGTCAAGAGCTGGAGACTATAATATTATAAAAGGTTTATAAATTAGCTTGGACTTTTCTCTGCAGTGACCTCTACTTACCCTCTGACCTTTACTTCTGGGGAAAAATAAATTCTGATTTTCACATAACATTTTATTATTTGTAATAACAAGCATATTGTCACAATATATTAAATCATACTAGTGAGGGTTATTTTCATGTTGGACCACATATCTTATTAGCAAGGAGAGAGAGAAAAAAACAGAGAGAGAGAGAGAGAGAGAGAGGGCAAGAGGGAGGAGGAAGGGGAGGAGGCAGGGAGGAAAAGAGAGAGCAAGAGACAGGGAGGGGGGAAAGGACACAAGGCATTGGTAACTAAAAAAATTAATTTGCAGTAATTATACTTTTCACCTTCAAATATCTTTAAATTTCTAAAAAAAGCTTTCCAAGAAGTGATCCCAGGTGATTCTTTTTTTTTTTTTTTTTAATTTTTATTTTTTCTTTCTTGTTTCCGAACCTTTGTTTGTTTATCCATTCATTTTTATGGCCAGCTCAGCCCACCCCAAGGGCAGGGCTGGCGCAGCATGTGGTGTCGGGGATCGAACCGTGGTCCCTGAAACCGCCTAAGCTTCCCCAAGCAGGCGCTTTAGACCACTGAGCCATCCCACCAGGCCCGATCCCAGGTGATTCTGAGCAGGGAACACCTGCATTAGAAAACTAGACCAATGATTTAAGAACAATATGGTGTGTGGCCCTAGGAATTCATTTAACATAATGCAGTTTCCTCATCAGTAACTCGAGCCTGGTGATAGCTTTACTATACCAGTTAGGACTCTCTTGAGAGCAGAACTGATGCATGAAAAGTGCACAAAGGGATTCATTAGGAAGGCATGCGCCATCAGAAGAGGGTGCAATGGCTATCTGTGTCCTGCAGAGCTCAAAGACCCAGAAGCTACTCAAGAACCTGGAAGTCAAAGAACAAAACAAGTCCAGGACACACAGCCAGCCCAGACCAAAGACCTGGAAGCTCCCTGGAGAGTATCTTGTAAGAATCTGCATTGGAAAGGTGAAGGACTGGAGTATGATGTCCACAGAGCCCAGCAGTGTCCTTCAGAATTACACCTGCTTATCAGAATGCAGCTTCCGAATGCAGCAGGCTTCCTTGTCCTTTCCATCTTACTCCACTAGGCTGCAAGCCCGTGGGACGGTGCCCTCACAATCACAATGGGTCTTCCCGCTTTAGATAGCTGGCCCTTGCCCCGAGTATCTCTGGAAACGAACTACCAATGGACCCAGAAGTGGCCTTTACTAATCTCCTAGGCATTGTGTCATGCAGTCAAGCTGACAAATCACAACTAACACTTACATGTACCTGTCTCGAAGGTTTGTGAAGACAAAATAAGTTAATGCCTACAAGTGTACAGGACAGAAGTTGACATAAAGCAAGGGTGAATGAGTGTTTTAAAATTCCAAAGGGAAAGAGCTTTCATTAACACTTTAAGGCAGATCTTATTACTACTGCAGAGGCCAGACTCCATAGCTCAGGGAGATAAAAGACTTGCTCAAGTTCGTGAGTTTACTAAAGGTTACAACCGACTCAGATTCAGGTTTTCTGCTTCAAGAGGAGCCTCTCTTTTTTTCCTCATACATTAAATTCTGTAAATTAAGTTTTCAAATTATATATTAGTATGTAATCACTTATCTCATTTATACATTATGCAACCAGTAATTGCAATGCACAGAGTTTCTGTATAATGAGGTACCTTCATCAAGCAACCCTCTATAAACATTCCAGCAAATGGAACATCACATACATTCGGTGCATTATAGACCTCACATCCGGGTTCTGAACCCACTTTATCAGTGACACTTAAAAACTGTTCTCAGACAAGATTCCCCTCCTAATGAGAGCCTATAAGACAGTTAAAAGCCAGTATTATTAGAGCTGTATCTTTTATGGCCTGGAAGAAAATGAAGACTGGGTACTGAAGGTCATTGTAGAATAGTTCCAGAATAACCTCCACACATAAGCAATCCAACTCATTTCACCACTGCAGCCTCCTAAAGTAGCATGTTCACTCTGGTCCTGCTTCAAAGCATGCACGTTGAGTTCCAAGTGCCAAGCACTGTGTTCATGGTGGAGGAAACAAAAAAGGTTTATTATATTGTAAAATGTTCATAGACCATTGATAGAGATATATTCACATTTGTGTTTGCACCTATAGGTTATTGGAAGCACTGTCCAAATATCAAATTGCTTGTTAGCCACCAGCCCTAATTGTAGATTTATATTGGAGTCACGGGAAATATATACTTTTTAATTGATCTATCTCTTTGTATTTGTGAAATAAAATTCAAGCATTACTTTTATAATTTGAATACTGTAAAATACAAATATAGGCATAGAAATGAAACATAATACATGACACAAGTCTTCACAGAAGAAAATAAGGGAACTGAGGTCTGGAGAAAGGGGCGCATACAAAATGTGGGAGTAATGGTGACAGGAAGGTGTTTTGAGCCGGGCGTGGTGGCGCACGCCTGTAATTCCAGCACTCGGGAGGCTGAGGCAGGAGGATCAATGCGAGTTCAAGACCAGCCTGGGCTACAAAAGGGAGCTCAAGGCCAGCCTGAACTGCATAGTGAGACTCTGTCTCAAAAAAAAAAAAAAAAAAAAAAAAAGGAAGGTGTTTTGCTCTGTCCCCACACATTGAGAACAGTAGAAAATGATATTCTAGGAAAGTTTACGAAACATGATTCTCTTCTAGGTATACTTTTTAAGTATTTTAATTATTTATTGGAAAACTATTTCAGGTTAGGGCTGGCCAAATGGATGAGTGGATTAAAGCACCTACAAGCAGGCACAGAGGCCAGAGGTTCAATCCCCTGGCCTGCTGTGCTGACCCCACCCCCAGGACCACACTTAGACAGCAATTGAGACTGGGTGTGGGGGCACGTGCCTGTAATCCCAGGTCTTGGGAGGCTGTAAACAGGTGGATCACTACAAGTCCAATCTAGTAGTGAGACCCTGAACACGCTGTAGATGCCACCCTAAAAATTACAGAAAAAAAAAAAAACACCTCAGGGTTTGGAAAAAAGCATGTAAAGAGTTGCACAGGAATAAATCCAGCTGAAATGAACAGGGGATAGGCAGAGCTTTCTCTCGAACAACACCTCACAGAATGCAATGTAATGCAGTGCAGGATGTGGTGGTGAGAAGTTAGGTTGTAGTGCCCAGATCCTGGTAAGCCCTAAACAACTTGCTAAGAGTCTTGCATCTCATATCCTAAGAGCCTTTAAGCAGACACTGGTCATTACTAGGTTTATACTCTAAGCTAGTCATTTTTGAATCACTTTCTAGAGTACCTTCAGCCCATCAGATGTGTTTTCAGTGATAGACACTATTTCGCTGCTAGGGAAGGATCCAGTAACAAAGAACGAAAGTCCGCAAGTGTACTGAGAGCAGCTCCTATAAGCTTTCAAGTGTTCATTTTTACATAATTTAGGCCAACATTTTTGGTGGCTTGGATGGACACAACAGGAGCATTTTTATAATCAAAACTAGCCTATGATACCTGTAATTATATTCTTCTCCCCAAGAGAGTGGATTGTTAACAATTACCAGCATATCCCTGAAGAAATCCAGGACTCATGAAGGTTATATTTGATATAAATATGTAAGTTATAACTGTTACAATGTATTTATATTTTGTATATTCTATAAAATATATAAATTCTCGGGCCCAGCAGGATGGCTCAGTGGTCTAAAGTGCCTGCTTAGGAAAGCTTAGGCGACTTCAGGGATGGCAGTTGGATCCCCAGCACCACATGCTGGGCCAGCCCTGCCCTCAGGGCAGGCTGAGCCAGCCATAAAAATAAATAAATAAACAAACAAAAGTTCTGAAACAAGAAAAAAAATTTAAAAAAATGAAATATATAAATTATTTATATTGTATTTTCTATAAAAAAAAAAACTCAAAAGAAAAAATATAGTAAGTTTCAGGTGATCAGAGCAAAGACTTATGGAAAGAGAAAGCCTGTCCTCTCAGGACCCTGGGTGTCAGTGAGCCTCATATGATATTCGGAGACTGAGTGGCCCTGCCTAGCCGAACAAACCAATGAAAGGACCAGGCATTCAGGAGGTGACACTGGGCAGAGGAAGGACCATCAAAGAATTTGTAGGGCTGTCTCCTTTTAGGCCATGGGAGATGGGGAATAGCGTTTATATAGAGGCAATGATAGGATCCCCCTGCAATAACTGCCGTATGATGCTTCTGCTTAGTATCCAAACTGTTTCCATGGTTTCGTGAATACTACCTGAAATTTGCAAATTTAAATTAGACCTTTTGTCTGGATTTAGCTTTATTTTACATTAACAAACATGTCTCTAAAAAATATCTGAATTCCATGCTATTACATTTAGTACAACCTCATTTTCATTATCTCTGACTCCGATAGGTGACGATTTATCCAATGAAAGAAGCAAACACGCTTTTACATGCAAACATCCCTTTCTGGCATCCAACTGTTGGAGGAATCTGCCATTGCTTTATACCTAACAGTCCAGATTCAAGTCCAGTAATATCATCCCTGCTTCAACAGAATGGGAAACACAGCGTCCTGTGTGTTTCACAACATGAAACCCATTCGTATTAAATTATGAAGAAAGCATAAAGTCTATAACACCGGCTTTACTTGCACACATCACATTGCAATGGTGTAAGTCTTTCTTGATGCACTTCATTTGTAGCTGGTAAATTCTTAGAGAGCAGAGGCAGTGTTTCTCTTATCTTGTGAACTATACTAGATTATCATTAGCAAGGAGCTATTTAGTAAATATTACAGTGCTAGTGGTGCTAATAGTGATTGAGCAAATGTCACAAAAGTGGCAACTGTTTTACTCTGGTAAGTAGGCACACTCATTATTAGTCTCACAAAATAATCTGAGGGAATGTTCAAAATCATAGTGAAAGCAGGTGTTAGAACTGAGGAAGTTTAGCAGAAGCTGCTGTGCCATCTATGCACAGAAGTAAGAGAGAATGAAAAGTGTAGACAGCAGCCGCAGTCTGCAGGATTTTCGAGGTGAGCAAAGACCTTAGTTTACTGCTCCCTTTCCAGCCATCATCCTACAACAGAGACAAGAGTCCACCTTGCGAAAAGAGTGGCATGCAGATGGGCTATATGAGCATGAATGAAACAGAGCATCTTAGTCCTTGGTCATGCGGCAGGATTGTGTGCATGTCACAGTGATATTTCTCATAGACTTTGTTTATGTAGTCACTACATTTAGTAGTGAATTTATGAAAACATCTTAAATCATCATTCTGTTACGAAAATAATTCTTCAATAAATGTAAGGCATTTCTCTGGGGGCTACATACTTTTCACTTTATTTGAGAATGGGTAGTTGAGCTGAATAAATCGGCATCATTTTATTTTAGTCAATAGTGTATTATTAACCAGCTGAATTTTCATTATTTATCATCTAGTTCACAGTCTCTCTGGTGTGAATACAAGCTCAGTGATTAAAATTTAGGGGCAGTATAGCTTTATAATACAAATAATGTGTTCATAATCTTTGTGATTTCTGAGCAATGTAATAAATAGATGAAACAGTTAACAAATGTAATCTCAGGACTTCTTGAGGTGTACATTATTGATATCTCACAATATCAATAGAATGAATATATGCCACTTTCCTTTCACTCTGTTTCAATTCTCTGATAGGTGTAGTAGTGATCAATACAATAAGACTCAGCACTTCTCCATCAAATCTGGCTTTGGTACAAACATTGAAAACTAATATTTCTTACTTGTACAGTATAGAAAAATATATATCAAAACAGTTTAACCATTCCAGCCATGTCGTAGATGCAATGTACTCTATATTCATAAGGCTGTTCAGAAGACAAATATTTAAAATACAGTTGTATTATAATTACACATCCTGAATTGATGTAATAGAATGATGTCTTTTAAAAACTTCTAAATTTGTGTGAAGATGATGAAATAAGTTGAGAAAAATGAAGTTTCATGCATCTTTAAAGTATTTCTTTAAAAGAACTTAGTAGATCTAAGCAGTGACTGAATTGCTTAGTGAATAAGGCAAAACAAAATGTAAATACTAATAAAAGCATATCGGAGTTAATTTTTCTGAAGATCACCCCTTTAAAGAATTCATACATTGTTAAATCTCAGAGAAAACTGGAAGTGATCTTTGATAAGATTTTTAAGAAGAAAAACTGTCACTTGTAATGTATGTTTTTTAAATAAAATTATTTTTATATCAGATATTCTCTTCTTCCTGGTAGATTTTTTCAGTTGACAAAAGTTAAAATGTCTCTAGACTGAGTCCTGACCTCAAATAATTTATAAAACCTTAGGATTATACGGTTATATTCTCTGTATCTAAACAGCTATGGTATTGTAATAGTTAAAACTCATCCATTTAATATCACTAATTATTTTCCTTCTGCAGTTTTGATGGGTTAGTTATAGCCTGAAATAAAAAACACTGTGGTAAGGACAACTGTACAGCAAGGTTAAGTGCCTTCTTGTCTTCAGTACCAATAATTACCTTTAAACAAAAAAAGGCTGTTTTCAGATTTGACAGTTAATTTACTAATGAGTATGTGGACCCAATTTATAATAAAGTAATATTGACCAGAAATAATCTTGCATTGGTACTCATCTGAGTTATTTTATTGTTCATGTCCTCTATTAAATAAATTGGAAAGGATTAATTTTGCAAGATGGGATTGTCAGAGACGGCTGCATAAACTAGATGCATGTCAGCACTAAATTTAATTATTGATCACAATACAATAGTGCTGAGTGTTCCAATCCCCAAACAGCTTCCAGTAACTATCAGCAGATTCCAAATATAGAGAGTGAAGTAAAAATTTGATTGCAGATGACTACATCTTTAATAAATAAATATTTCATTGGCACTAAATAAAAATTTAATTTTATAGTACTCTTTAGATCATTCACTGAACGATGGGGCAAATGGGTGATGAAGAATAGGGAGTCCCTTTAAGGTACAGATTTTATTTTAATGGTACAATGGATGCAGTGGCCATGGGATAAGCTTGATGCCATCATTCTGGTAAATAAATAAAACTTGTGAAAAAAAAGGGAACTTGAAGCACGTAATCACGCTGCTGAAGAGCATAATGTGGCATCTGACTGGCCTGAAATCATATTTGGAATTGGGACAAACACTACTACACACCGTAGACTGCTACTGTATACAGAGATGAGCACTGGGCTAAAACTTGACCTGCAACAATTTGACATCCATTGAAAAATAGACGTTGAATTGATTAATCACCTGTAAAACATATAAGACTTTGGGATTTTCAAATGGAATTAAAATCCTTGTACACGAAAGGGCTGAACTGTTGAGCAAATTTGACTAATCACAGTGAAAATGATCTTAATTGATAAATCATTATGATATACTGAAAAATGTTCCTTAAATTTAGCTATCAAACAGATTTATAAATGCTCCCACTAGAATTAGAATTAGAATGATCCATTGAACTAAATTATATAATGAGTTCTACCAAGAACTTATATGTATTCTTTCAAAACTATTCTCAATTAGAATTAATATTTTCAATGAATACAATACTTTATTATACTATCATAAAACTTGAATTTAAAATGAGAATGTTTTTAAAATGAGAAGATATGTATTGATATTGCTATCATGGTTTATATGACTTAGAATATTTTATGGCAAGGACCCAAATAAAAACATAAAGCTATTGCATATTGGAAAGCAGACATCATTTTATTTTGAATCAGAAAAAGAAAAAAAGGAGTAAAATTACACTGCTAAATAAATCTTAAAGAAAAAAATTTCTTATCATTTTTATCAAGAATTTGTAGAGTGAAATTTGTACAAATGTTGATTAGATCATTTTGACTTATGCAACCCATTTCTAACTTGATATGAAACTTTGGAAACTAATATATTGCTTTAATTTTGATAAGCACTGAAAAGAGAAAGTTATCTTTATTCTAATAAATTTTTAACATGTATCTTGACAATTTTTCAATTTCCTCTGACCTTTGAATAATAGTTCTAAACATAACTCTTTGCTTTAAAATTCATCAGTTTGAATTGAAGTAAAATTTATTCCTCTTTATCTTGAATTTAAATATAGTTCCTCATTTTTGTATTAGTGTAGTAAATGAATAAATTAAAAATAAAAAGGCTTGGATTCCTTCAGAACTTACTTATTTATATGAAGCTGAGAATATTAGAGTCCAGGCCTCTTCCATGGTCACACATGTGAAAGGTTATCTGAAGTTTCAAAAATTATTTTTAAGACGATTGCTTAATTCTGAGCACATATTATGAAAATAAAAATACATATTTATTATGGTTATGCTCCCAGATTATCAAGAAGTTTCTAGATACCATAATAATTCAAAATATTGAGTGGAATGAGTGAAATGAATTGAATACAATCTCGGTCCTACTTTAGAATTTCACAAGAGCATAAAATAGAATATTATTTTGTATAAGGCAAGATGATATTATGAACCACAGAAAATCCAAATTAAGCTAAGTAAAACTATGAGCAGTGTTTGTTTACCACCATCAGTAAGAGACTAAGAAAGTGGTTCAACACCATTGAATAAAGAAAGCCTTTAGATCCATGTGTCAGCAAGTGTCTCGACTTGTCCCATTTCTGAGAGCTTGCTTCATCCTCTTGCTTTCTTCTCCCATAATTTCACAGTAGTTGTTTCCTGGTACAAATCTAAGGTAGTGGAGGAGAGCTACAGATGAGCCCTGCAAGCTAAGGCTAAGTCAATGGCGTACTCTCTTATCCTTCTTCCCTCCCTCCCTCCATTTCCTCTCTTCCTTTCTTTCTTCTTTCTCTTTCCCTTCCTTCATCTTCTTTTGAGACAACCTCATCATTCAGTTCAGCAAATGAGACTGGGTGTTGGGGTGCATGCCCAAAATCCCAGTACTTGGGAGGCTGAAGACAGGAGGACAACTATAGTTTTGATCTGTATAGTGAGACCTGTAGACCCTGCACTAAAAATACTTAAAAGTAAATAAGTAAATAAAATATAAACACAGACAAGGTATTTCAGGTGAAATTTTAATATCCAAATTGAGGTGTGCCAAAAGTACAAAGTCTGTAAGAACTTGGAGGACATACCACAAAAAGTTTAAAAATTTCATTATTTATATTATTTATAGGTTGAAACGATGTTGGATTTACATATTAAATTGGTTTAGTTTTTTCTTACTTGCTTAATATGTTTCCTAAACGCACACACAAAAGTGGCAGACCCAACTTTGGTGAATCAGTTTTTACTGCTATTGAAGATCCATGGGTCATCTCTTCCTGGTAAGAAGCTACATATAGGCAACCCCATCTACTACATAGGTAACTGCTAACATACATCAAGCAAGCATTCAAAATGACTATTCTCATATCACAATGCCGAACACTATCTAAATTCCTCCTGAAATTCAGCCAGAGTGCTTTTTTAAGTCAACAACAAAGCTGATTTACAAAATTTAAACTATGAGGGCAAGGAATTGTTTGAAATTAAACAGAGCAGTTATGTGTACAATCAAGAGGAAGTTTCTATAGCAAACAGTTTCTAGAGTTTGCTGACTTCATTCAATTAAAAAGAGGGAGAGAAGTCAGTCAGTGGGCCAGCAGGCCAAAGTACCTGCTTAGGCAGACACAGGAACCAAGGTCTGATCCCCAGCATGCCTTGCTTCACCCATGGAGTGCACTGAGATGATGACTGAGACCAGGTGTGGTGCTGCACGCCTGTAATCCCAACACTTGGGAAACTGAAAACAGGAGGATCACTGCCTGTCCAATCTGTGTAGTGAGACCTTGTAAGATATTATACTAAAGATATTTTTTAAAAGAGGACTAAGGATTAGCTTAGCGGTAGACCGTTTGTCTACCAAGGGTCCAGATTCAATCCCTAGCTCTGAAATAATAATAATAATAATAATAATAATAATAATAATAATAATAATAACAATAATAACAATATAGTACAGAAGACTTCAGGATGGGAAATCAGCTATCCTTTCATTCGTCAGTGAATCCAAATCTTTATAGTTGCCACAAAATGGCATCACTGAGGCATCCTTCAGGAAGCACAGCTGACCAACAGCTCCAGATGTCATCTCTGTGGTTCCATCATTACTGAGACTCTAAACTAGGAGATCACCAGTCAGTGACTGTGCTTCTCAGAGATACTCATGTCAATCCTGTCTAGAACCCAGACACAACAGACACCCTAACAAGAGGAGTCCATGTCAGCCGCACTGTCTAATCATGAGCTAGTCTCTCAAAACAGAGTTCTTCTTCCCCTGCCAAACACTGAACTCCTGAGGGCTCAGCCTAACTACTCTCAATCTCTCATCCTTAATCTTGGAGTGTTTCCTCTAACAAATCTGCGTGTCTAATGGTCAAGCTGAAGGTGACCAGTAGTACACCCATATAATGAGCTAAAGAATGTGGTAATGTGAGAAAGGAAGATCATATACGCTCACTTTTTAAAAAGTTGACCTAGGAGTTGCACAAGTCTCTACCACTCCGCAGTTGAGAACTTAGTCACATAATCACACCCATTACAAGACAAGGAAATAAGTCTAGTCTCTAGTTAAGAGGGTGAACTCTCCTAAAAATCAGTGGCACTCTAAGTTAAAAAGAAAAACAGGGCCTAAGGAGATAGCTCAGTAGTCTAAGCACCCACCTTGCAAGCGCAAAGACCTGAGTTCAATTTCTGGTACTGCATGCTTGCCAGCCCCTTACCCTAAAACCAGTCACGGTGATGTACGCCTACAACCCCATTGCTGGGGAGGCTGAGACAGGAGGATTAGTATGAATCTGAATTGCATCATGAGACCCTATATTGAATAAATAAAAATTTGTAAAAGCATAGGAGACATTTAGAATTTTCTGTCAAACTATCCATTTAGTTTGAAATGCTTGGAATATAATTTATTTTTTTCTTCCAGCAATTATAAATAAAGTGTACACTGCTCGGTTCATGGAAGCTATCATATTACAGTTGTGACAGTCACTTTGAAAGAATCTCTTAAAGTTACTAATAAAAAGAGGCATTTGGATATTGAACAAAGCCAGATGAAAATGTTAACCATAAAATTATTATTTTAACATAACAACTAATAAATGGCATTTATAATATCACTCAGAAAGTTTAAAATATTTAAATTTTAGAAGAGGATATATTCAGTTGGTTTCCTTTTCCTTTATCCCTAAATACAGGTAACAAGCCACCACTCCTGCTGTTCTTTGGATACCTTTGCACACTGTGATTTTCCATTGCTAACAAATATGTTGTATTCACACTTCTGTAAATTGTTCTGCACTGAATGGCTTGCTCCAAAATTCCAGCTGAGGTTGCCCTATGATTGCTGCTGCAACAAGAAAGAAGAACCATTCAGACTTAGATTTTAAAATAAAAAGGATTAAACACTTCTAATAAGAAATCCGAGGTTTTACTCAGCAGAGAAGTTGTCTTATCCTCGGATGGTTTCTTCCTCTCCTCCTGGCTTACCCCATTCCAGGAGTCAACTTTTTTCTAGCATCCCACACTAGTTCTCTTGCTTGCTAGGTTGGACCAATGGGGCCCATGGCCTGAAATGGAAGTTTGTTTGGACAGACAGCTCTAGGTCTTTTTTAACCTTATTCTT
Source organism: Myocastor coypus (assembly GCA_004027025.1). NCBI lineage: Eukaryota > Metazoa > Chordata > Mammalia > Rodentia > Myocastoridae > Myocastor > Myocastor coypus. The sequence goes on from PVJA010015013.1 coordinate 36,737, forward strand.
TCTGCAAATCTAGGATCTAATGGTAGCCAATGGCTACAATTTTGCTTAGGTAGTTGTCTTCACTAGTTAGAGGTTTTGCAGGGCCTTGGGAACTGTTATTCCTCTCTGCTCTTTCAAGCACAGAAATAATGGCTTCTTTGTCCTCTCACAAAGTACTTCACCAACATACCCCATCTGTAGACCATTCCTTCATTGCTATCTCTTCAATTAGCCATCCAGTGACTGTCCTCTGTAAGGTCTGTGAGTGATACAGATGTAAAAGAATCTCAGAATACATAAAAGGGCCAACCACTATTTGGATTTAAAAGTAGACTAGTTGAGAAGTATTGTCTTCCAAAGCTAATTTATATAATTATAGTTTATTGCAATGAAAAACCCAGGTTCATAAGTTTGCAGAATGAATTTATGATACATCCATAGCAATTTTTTATTTATTTTTTTTTCTTGTTTCAGAACCTTTGTTTGTTTATTCACTCATTTTTATGGCCAGCTCAGCCCGCCCCGAGGGCAGGGCTGGCACAGCATGTGATGCCAGGGATCGAACCGCGGTTCCTGAAGCCGCCCAAGCTTTCTCAAGCAGGAGCTTTAGACCACTGAGCCATCCCGCCGGGCCCTCCATAGCAATTTTAGAACAAGCAATTTTAAAAATTGCCAGTAGAAAATTGGCCATGGGAAATATTGGAACAATTAAGTTGTGATAATAAAATATTATTATTTTAATAATAATAATAGTTAAATATTACAGTATGTAGAATACTGGTTTAAAACCTGATAGATAAGTAATGGAAAAGAAAATACTATGATCAGTTGTTGCTGTACAAAATATTTGAAAATAAATAAAACAAAAAGAAATAATCAAAATAAAATTATGTATTAGTAACCTATAAATAGAAATAAATTTACATCTTCCTCTGAATACTTAACCTAAATAAATTCTGAAAGCAAAAAGCTAAATGAAACCATCCAAAAGATGAATGAAAAACAAAGTCAAAATGATAAAAAACATCATAAATGAAAAGTGAAATAATTTTTACTTCTTTTTTTTAAATTTTACTACTTCTCATCATTAAAAGAGAACCTAAACACTGCAGCGGCCAGAATTTGATCCCCGCTCTCGGGCTGTGCTGAGATGGCAATTGAAACTGGGTGTGGTGGCATGCGTCTATAATCCCAGTGCTTGGGAGGCTGAAAATAGGAGAATCACTATAAGTCTGATCTGTGTAGCAAGACCCTATAGGCCCTATAGACCCTGTCCTAAATATGGAAAAAAAAAAAAAACCCTAAACAAACCGTAAGAAAGCCATGTAAACAAATCAAAATTATTTTAATGAATGTATGCATAAAATAGACCAGAAAAATTTAATATAGGAGCTAATAAGGAAATGAAAAATCCAACTAGAAAATGAAGTTAAGATGATATTTGCAAACAAATTCTAAGAAAATGACAAACAACACTAAAAAACATCAATTCCAGGACTGGGGAGATAGCTCTGTGGCACAAGTGCCTGCCTGATAAATGCAAGGTTGTGAGTTCAAACCCCAATCGTACAAAAAAAAAAAAAAAAAAAATCAATTCCCTATGTGCAATAAATGGAAATAATAAGGGGCAGTATTACTATCTATAACATTATGGTAAACGATGATATGGGAAAACTGTTACTACTATTCTAATTCTTGTTCTTTAGAGTCAAAGTATTTAAAAGCATGCTCATATCCTGCTCCACACATTTCAAACTGGCTAATCTCTTAAGGAACTTTCTAGTGGCATGTAGACTATTAACTTCAATTTAGATTGAGCATACCAACCACATTTTTATTTATATATAAGGGGATGCTAAACAACATGGATATGGTTAAATAAATCATGAATTAACCACAAGATATAATAATATACAGCTGCAAAAACAATAAAATGATATAGCTCAGCAGCATAAGTGTCTGCCTGGCAAGTGCAAGGTCCCAAGTTCAATCTCTGATGCCAAAAAAAATAATAATAAGATAAAATAAAATGATGCAATACAGCAATACTTAAGGAAGTATTAAGACTAAAAGAACATAAATGAAGATTATCATAGCATGCTTTCATATTCATATATATACATATATATGTATTTAAACCAAATCAGCAAATTTTCTACACATTATGTGTACTAGATACCAAAAATATTATGAGTGCTAATGCTGTAATGTTTAACTTATTCTTAACCAATTTGATTTATAAAGTAACAATTCTAACTGCTCAAATTTTTCATGCTTCTATCTAGCATTGTCAAACATAGTGAAAAAGAATCGTGTGTGTGTGTGTGTGGGTATATACATATATATATATATATATATATATATATATATATATATATATATATGGCCTTTCTGGATAAGATCAGGGTACTATGACTATAAAAGCATGAGGGATTATGGTTGGGATGTAGCTCAGCGGTAGAGTGTTTGTATAACATACACAAGGCTCTAAATTCAATCCCCAGTACCAAAAAAAAAAAAAAAAAAAGAACTGGAGGGATTGCATAGGGAATAAGCAGTCTTAGCCAGCCTCCTCCAACTTGAACACTTTCCTATATGACAATAGGTTACTACATGATTAAAATAAAAATCAGGTAAATAAAAAAAAAAACCTTAGGAAAAAAGAGTTTAGTTTCTTATTTATCTTACTAATTAGGAAATTTGAGTTTCAATTGATTAAGTAATAAACAGAGGATAAAGATATCAAATGAAAAGATATTTTACCCCTGACATGACATCATTTAATTATTATCTGGTTCTTTAATGTGTTTAATGTATTCCCAACCAATTCACTTTTTAGTATAGTGCTTGATTCTGATTTAAAGTACTGAAATTCTATGTATGTTTTATTTGCCTTATAAGACCTTATTTTCCTTAGAACGCTGCTCATATTGTCTCATACAAAACAATTCTTATAACTGTAATGAAATTCTTTTATAAGTTTATTTAATTTACATTCATGTTATTACTGAAAACAAATTATATTCCCCTCTATATTACCTTAGTGTGGGTGCATGACAGTCTCCTAACACGCATAAATATATTGAACCACTTCTAAAATAAAATGTTTTAGATCCACTACTATGGATTAATGCATTTTTAGAATTTATTCCCATTTATGTAATTTTCAGTATATATTAATATAAAAATAAATATCTGTTCCAATTTTCCTTTTAATTTCTTCTGCTTCAAAACTTTTTGCTCTCTCCCTGTTCCCCATTTCACCCATGAGATTTTAAAAGTCAAAACAGATATTTTAATTCATTGTAGTATTTGTATTCAGTTATATTTATCTCTAATACATTTCAAAACCACTTCACTATTATGTACACACACTATCAACATAAAAACAAAAATTAAATTGCTCTTATTTGGCTCAGTCATTCTCAGAAGTTAGGCAAATTTCTAATACAAAGAGAGTATAATTCTATGTACATATCTTTACTCTAAAAATTCTAGAAATCTGCACCATGAAATCCATACAGTAATTTCTGCCTTAACAGCAGTAGGCTTCACATAACTACGGTCAGCTTCTCGAAACCACGAGCCCCACAACAGGCAATGAAAGGCTCCAGAGCATCAGAGAAAGCAGTTGTCGCAAGCATCATGTTCTCCAGGTTAAGCAAGGAATTATCCTCAGGATATAGCAAGTTGACTTAGTGTGCTTGTTTGACTAAGGTAAACAATAAAGGATAAATAGTGAAAATCCAAGAGTCAGTTGATAGATGAGAGATAAACATTTCTCAAGAAGAAGCTAACAAAATAAAGGGAGATGCGAAGATCGCTGCTCACCCGCCTATTCATCTCGCTGCTACATACTGCGCAGTAAGTGACCAGCACTATTTGGCACAAAATATCAACTGAAACAAATGAAGCTCCTGGTCTCATGGGTCGTACGTACAGTCTACTTGGGAAGCGGCTGTTTAGATAAATGTCTAACAAATGAGCCAACTAGTCCCATGAAAAGTTGCTGTTGCTAAGCAGAAAACAACGTACATGTGTTTTGAAAAGAAAGAGGTGGAAATATTTGAAAAAAAAAAGAGAGAGAACACAAGCTATGGGGCATGTAAGGAGCAAGGTTTAGGGCAGAAGACAGAGCAGCAAACAGACAAGTTGTATGTGGTATGTCTGAGGAGCAGGAGTGCAGCCAGCGTGGCTGCAGTACAGTGCATAGACAGTGACCTGGTAGAAAAATAGACTGCAGGGAAACCAAAATCCAAGTTACTTAGTGCTTTATAGGCAGTGCTGAGGGGTCTTCATTGTTTTTCAGTTCATCAAGGAGCTGCTGGAATTTTGTATGTATCTATAAGATAATGTTCCCAGGACTGGTTGGACAGTATGGTTCCAGAGGGTAACCGAGTAATAAATATTAATCTCTCAACACTTTAGGCTGAACCAACTAACAGAACAGATTTGGTTTTGGAAATGAGACAAATAGGAACCATTTTATAAGGAAAAAATTATGATTTTATTTAATAATCTATTAAATTTAGAGATATACTCAAGAAAACCAGAGACAATGAGTGATGGTTAGGATTAGGATTAGATTAGATTAGACTAGACACTGATGTTTGGGATTAGAAATAGGGTTTTAAATAGGAATTAGGCAATTGTCAGCTTATAAATGATATTTAATACATAGGGTACATAATATTACCCAGGCAAACAATACAAGCAATGTAAAGAAGTCTAAGGCATAAATGTTGAGCTCTGAGAGAGGAAGAAGAACCAGGGATGGAGACCAGGGAACTAGTCCACTTGATAGAAAAAGAAACAAAAATAAATGAGGTCTCAGGAGCCAAAAGAAGTTTGTTTCAAAGAGAAGGGAATGATCAACAGTGACGAGCTCTGCTCCCTACTGTCACCGGGTCAAAGAAGATGAAGGATGAGATTGGACAACAGGGTGTCGCGACACCTCGCTCATCGTTAGCCTCAAAATTAGCAGTGAGAAACTTTTAATGGAAAGTAGCCTCTGAGTCTTACAGGTTGTGAGTTTCACTAAAGCAGACAGGGGACCCAAACTATGATCCACAGTTTGCTTTCCATTACTACAACATCATACTTGAGATATTCAATGTAAATTGGGGAAAGATTAATTTTGAGACACAGCTTTAGAGGTTTCAGTTCATGAGCACTTTGACCTGTTTCTTTCATCTGTGATTCCATATTAAATTGTGGCAAAGGTTGTGCACCAGAGGCTATTGACCTCACAGGGGCAAACTGGGGTGCAAAATAGACAGCAAGAGAATGGAATTCCAGCATCCTCCTCAAAGTATGCCTCCAAGTCAGCTTCCTCTACACGTTCTATGATCTCCTAACACTGCCATGGGCCATGAGCAAGCTTTCTATACCTGGGTCCCTGGGGTACATTTGAGATTCAAACAATAGCAAAAAATGGAAACATTAATGCTACCTGCAGCATATGCTGTAATTAAAAATATGATCTTTACTATTTGAGGGATGCTTATGACAAAGAAAACATTTCAGTGGTGAATTTTAGGGGAAAACAAAGTAGTGCAAAGCCAGTATTAACTGGATGAACGATGAACCAGGGACACTTTTGCATGCACGCATGGGCCTGTATACTCATAGGCTGCATATAGAAGGATGGAGGGAGGGGTGGAGGGATGGAGGGAGAGAGAGAGAGAGACATCACTGACAAAAGGAAGGCACTGCTAATGTTTACGAAGCATTATAAGATCATACATAATTTCTCAGTGTTATAAAACACAACAGTATGTTACGTGTAACTTATACTCTTTTCTATAATTCAGTATCTTAATTTAACTTTCAAAGAAGAGTTTTCTTTCCCAGATAATTCCAGGAAGGTTAGGAAATGGAGACTCTGCCAACTGGCAGTATTCTATGAAATCAGTCACTTGGGAGAATCCATATCACGAATGCATTCTGATTCAGGTGTTACATGGCTGATATTAAGATTACTGTTTTAACAAACATGGATGCTTCTTTCCTTAGCAACTCAGAGTGACAAGTGACAGAAGAAAAGTACAGGAGTGCAAACAAGAAAATATAGCAATGTGAGCCCCCTTGATATTTAAGCACAAGCTGGTCTACCTAGTTCAGTGGCCTCAAAGACCGGCACTATTTCCCTGTAAAGCACAGTGATTAGTCCTTACTAAATGGACCTGAGTCATCAGGAAAAGTTAAATTGGTTCAAGCGAATTCTCTTATCTGCAGCATGTAATACAATTTTGAAAAGATTTTTATCCAGTGTGGGTAAAACAGAGTTTTGAAAGATTAGCTTCAGTTATTTACCTGGCGTCATCTGATGTCAGACAGAGATAGAAGACACTAAATCAAGGGGCCGGATCACTATGAGTGGTTTAGAAAAAAGATCAATGCATAAATATATTCATAATATTTATTATTTAATAAATTAAATTGATTTAAACACCAATTACTGGCCATAAGTTGATTATATTTGGCCACAGGAGAAGAGATAAGTGAGCTATGTCTTCCCCCTGTTGGGAGCACACATTCTCGGAGGCAGAAGAGTCAGAAAAGAGTCTACCTCGGCAGAACGATCAGCTGTTTGGGATAACTGAAGCATTGTTGCTCCCGTGGTCGTAAAGCATTACTTGAGGAGGAGAACGAATGGGCTGCTTAATATTGAATTGCTAGTAGTTCCTGTGCAGCTAATAAGCCTGATCTTTTCCCTAAAGAATAGATGAGTAACATTTCTGACTACTCTAATGGTTTTCTAAACCACATTTGTTAGGAAAACAGTACAACGGACACTCATTTTTGCACTGACTGGAGTTTTGTACTTCAGCTATAGGACAATTAAAATCCTAATGATCATTTCTAGGGATAAGTTAGACATATGTAATTTGTACTGGATTTGAGCTAAAATGCTGTGACTGTCACAAGAACCTTCCAGATTCTCAAGCAGAATTTTTAACTGCCTATTCAATGTATCTGCTGGATTATCCTGTCACTTTGAATGCAAAGTAATTCCACATATCCTATTGGTTTTTACGTACACATAGAATAATGATGATAATATAAATATTTATAACCATAACACTCAATGTGTCTGAGTGAAAAATCCCAACTTTTCATCATGTTCTAAAACTTTAAAAAATCTTATAGACTTCTACATTTTTTTATTTTAATTCGCACTTTAGGGAAGGGTCTACAGGGTGTTCAGGATCTCACTACTAGCTCAGACTCATAGTGATCCACCTGTTTCCAGTCTCCCAAGAGCTGGGATTACAGGAGCACTGCCACACCTCCCAGTCTCCATTTTCATCTCAGCGTGCCCTGGGGTCAGGGCCAGCACAGCAGGCTTGGGGATTGAACCTCGGGCCTCTGCACCTGCTTGCAGGCACTTTAATACACTGAGGTATTTGGCCGGCCCCTGACTTTATTAATGGCAGCATAAATCTCTCAATTAAATAGACCTGAAATATACACTCCTATTAAGTCTCCAAGGGTTAAAACCAGCAACTTGGTCAACTCTTCCCCTTTTTCCTATCTATGGTACCATATCTACCAGAATTTTTACATGCTAGCAGTGCTGTTGCCTCTGAATCATCAGGCGGCCCATATCAGAATGCTCTAATAGATCCGTGTGAAGGCATCTAGCATCTCCTCATTGGCTGCCAGTCCCCCCATGGCATCCAAGGACGTAAAGAGCTGTCCTGTTGTAGAATCACTTGACTGTTGCTAGCTGAGTGGCACCGACTGCTGGTGGTCCTCTGTCTCACTTTACCCTCTTATGTTTCACATTCTGGTCCATCTGCCTGAGAAGCCAACCTCTTCACTGCAAAGTAGCCTGCCTTTTATGCAGCATTTAGAGCTTGTTCTAGGCATCATTTCTTTAAAAAATCATCCTTCAAGTTAGGCCGAACATCACTGACATTAAATTTATCCTCTTCTCTCTACCATCAGGCTAGATGTGTCTTGTGCATTATTATTCCAAGGTTGCTGTCAAGGAAGAGGGCACTTAGCAGGCACAAGATAAATATTTACTAAGTCATATTAACTAATTGTACAAGTTCTATTGAAGTCCAGCTCCTACTTTTCTTCACCAATTATTTTTCCATCCAACTCCTTCCAAATATGCCCATCTTCGGTCCTTCAGAAGCTTGGCCGACGTCCCCACGCCATGCCTGTGCCTTTCCTTGGCTTGGCTCGCTGTTACTGTTCTCAGCGAGTCTCCTTCCGGGGTGCAGAATATGCAGCGCCCACCCCAGCCCCTGCAGAACAAAGCTTTACGGATTTTCAACTTTAGCCTACAATTGCTGCCAGAGATCTAAAGCCTGGTGAACCTTTTTCAAGTATGCATCTCAAACATTATGTCACTTTCTAAAAAATAATTTTTCTATTTTTTATTTATTTATTTATTTATTTATTTTTTGTCTTTTTGAGACAGGGTCTCGCTATGCAGTTCAGGCTGGCCTTAAGCTCCCTTTTGTAGCCCAGGCTGGTCTCGAACTCACACCGATCCTCCTGCCTCAGCCTCTTTCTTACCGCAGAGTTTGGAAAAATATATATAAAAAAAATTTCTGTACTTTCCAATATCTTCACATGCGTGACAGGTGGCACCTAACCTCTTTGTGGTGGATGGTACCCAATCGGAGTCATTTTGTTTGAAAGACTAGTAGGAAAGGAGACAAAGGAGGTGCATGGTTTTTGGCCCAGTCTCTTATTTTTAAGTACTACTCTTGAGAGAATGACAGTAACTGAGTTTACACCAGGAGCAGTACATATCAAAAAGACAAGAGTGACATGTATTCCAAACATAATTTTAGCGTTACATTGTCCTACAATCAATATGCTTAACCTTTTGAAGGTTCTTGAGACCAATATCTGATTCATCCTGTGTACGTAAGTGTATGGTTTTGCTATTGATGTTTTCTGCTTTGTCTGCTTCCAGTCACTTCGTTGGGCCAAAAACCATATTCTTGACAGGCTACCATTTTGTATTTCCTTGAATTTCCAAATATCTGTGTCAAAATTGTGTAACTGCTTATATCACATTGTATGGAAAGTTATTAGAATATCAATGATGGTCAGAAAATATCATTTACAAGCTAAGTCAAATATATTTGATACTCAGAAAGCCAGTGATGATAAGCCCAGTACCTATGTTAGAGAGTAATAGTATCACAAAGCTTTTCTGCTGGAGGGTTAAGAATGTAAGTTAACAGACCAAAAATTGGAGAAAAAGAAGGGCTATAAGGATAGCCAATATTTTGGATCTAGCCCTTCAAGGTCAATAAAGACCCAGGATATAAGAGAACCTGTGCTGTAATATCCTATAACTCAGAGTTGTCCCAAATCTCCTGGTCAAGGAGATTATGGGACCTCAGAGGAAAGGGATGAATGAACTGCAGTGCGTCTAAGGAGAGTCACCCAGAGAAAAACATTCTCTCAGGCTTTCACAGAAAGCAAAATGGCCAAGCAATGGCCGTGACTCGTCCCGAAGGCTAACACTAACAATAGTTCTACAAAGTACTGTCTATGGTCTCAAATTTAATCCTGAGGGGATTTGACCCTGGAAGATAAAAAAGAAAAAAAATGAATGTTTAGTTATACAGGTCTTGCTTCGACTTGCCCTTGACCACCCAGCAAGAAAAAAAAAAAAAA
>PVJA010015014.1:0-46127 GCA_004027025.1 Myocastor coypus
GGGGGTGGGGCCCGGGAGGCCAAGCAGGCTTCATGCGTCTGGCTCTCACAGCCCACAGAGTGCTTAGTATAGTATTCACTCCTGCTCAGTGAATGTGGGGATTTTGTTTTGTTTTCTGAGTTTTGGGGTGTTTTTTCTTTGTTGTTTTTTGTTTTGTTTTTTTAACAAAAGAGACTATATCTAAAACCCCTGGGAGATTCTTGCACTTTCTTCAAGCCAGCCCCCTGGGAGCGGTGGCAAGGGAGGAGCCAACAGCATTCAGGCCTCTTCCACAGGAACAGGCACAACCAGGCCTTTGTTTGCAGCTCAGCACCTGGGAGCTCGCTCCTCTGGGGCCCCACTTCTGACCCCTCAGCTGGGGGTCCTCTAGGGACCCAGGTGTCATCCTGGGCTCAGCTCAGCACTTCGGCTCACACCAGAGCAAAGAACACCTCAGCTAATTAGGGGGTTGATGAGCCATTTACAGAGATGGGTTTCCCTCAGGAAGCCTGCCAAGGCATTTGCATCCCTCCAGCCACTCCACTGACTGTAGGACAGAAGGCTTCCGTGAGGGGGACTCGAAGGTTCACTCGGCTGGGCACAGGTATCCAGGCTTTGGAGCCACAGGCCAGGCTGTGGAGAATGGAGCGTGCCCTCTGGATCAGCCACCTGGCTCTGCGCGGCCCCGAACTTGAAGCCTGATTGCCTACGTCGGGGTACGGCAACCGTTCGCTGTAAAGGGCCAGGTAGGAAATGTCCAGGTTTTGCAACTAAGTCTGAAAACCGTGCTTAGCTTGGAGACACAGAGAGCAGGTGGAGTCATGCCGGGGCAGGGCTGGCCTCCCCAGCCACCTGCTCTTTCCCAGGTCAGGATTGCTACCTCAGACAAAACCCACTGCCAGAGGAGCAACCTCTCCTCCCTGCTCTCTCTGGCTTAATTCTGAGCTGGGCACACACTGTGCCCAAAATGCCAAGGTCCAGAGAGAAACCGCAGCGCACAATGCCACCAGTGTGTCCTGGAGGGCCCTGACTCGAAGCCTCGCCCTGGCCAACACCTGCCCCTCCCTCCTACAAGGCCCCAGGGACCTTTCTGGAGCCTGGATCCAAGAATGTCCCTCTCTCCAAGAAAGCTGTCGGGGAGGAGCAACACTGGAGAAGCATCCCAGCTGTGCTCAGGATCACCCCGGGAGGCTCCTACAGCTCCTAAAGCACAGCTATTATTCCTTGAGCTTCCCGAGCTGCTCTGGAGCTCAGCCTGGGCACAGCTATTTGAAGCTTCCTGGTGATTCCATGCAAAACAGAAGAAATACAACTCTGGCCGTGCGACAGGGCAAGAGGACATCTGGAGGCCTTCCAGGACCGTCAACCTCTTCACCTGTTCCCACCACATCACCTGTTTCCTGCCCAGATGGGCCGGAGGGGTTGGGCTGGCTGTGCCACAAGGCTCCTGACCTGGAGTCCCTTCGGGATGTTAGGGCCATCCCTAGGATCCAGGCTTCGCTTAGGGCTTCATCAGGGCCCTGGAGAGCCAGCTCTAGTCACAGAGAATGTGAACAAGCTGCAGGAAGGACCCAGGACAGACTCCCAAGGATAGCGCCCCCAGCCAAGCAGAGCAAGAGGGGGGAAGAAGGCAGGGCGAGCAGCCCTGGGCACCCTAAGGGGCACCCAGAGCCTCTGGGAAGCAGGACCTATAGTGGCCCAGCAGAGTCCAGACTCCATCCTCTGAGCAAGGAGGAGGCTCCTGAAACAGAGAAGCTGGGAAATGGGTTTGCATCTTAAAAACTTACAGTGGCCATAAACAGTGGACCAGTCAGCAAGGTGACAGATTTAGAAGCTAGCACTCAGCCAAAGAGAACAAGGCAGACGCCCCACGTCCTTCCCCAGGGGGCCGCAGGATGTTGCTGAGCTCCACACAGATGACTCCATCTGCCAGAAGGACAGCACGTGAACACCTGTGACAGTCGGGCGAGAGGAGCCTGTGCCAGAGGAGGGGATGGCTGCCAGGCTTGTCCTGGACTTTGACAGAGGAAGTCGGAGCCAGGGCGAGCAGGCGCAGAGCGTTCCAACCTGTGACCTCGTGGGGTTTTCCTTGGTTGGGTTTCTCCATCCCATGGAGGGGCCATGACACCAGCAACAGTGTCACCAGTCCCTCTGTTAACAGCTAGTGCTGGAGAACACCCTTGGGGGACGGCGTGGACAAAGCAACAGGTGTGCTGACCCCGAGGGCACGGCCTGCCCACACAGCTGGCCTTTCAGGCTAGGGCTCACACAGCAATTAATTTCTGTTTACAAAATTCCTTTCTAACTCATGCTATAATGTCAATATTTTTAAAAATGCCCCCTCCATGCCCCAAGGTCATCCGTCTCTCTATGGTTATTCTCTAAACAACATATCTCCCTGCTGTTGCCATAGATAAAGCTATTTTTAGTGCACAACTGGTTTGAAGGCAGGGTTCGGTTTTTTTTTTTTTTCTTTCTTTCTTAACTCCCGCTGGTTGGCATCCACACACACCTCCCAGAATTTTGTTTATTAGCTAAGAGCAATACCTCTCCCCACCTGTTTGCTCCCCTGGAGAGTGGGTTTCAGATGAGAAGGAAGTACAGCTGCAGGTGGCATCGCTGAACAAGATAGCGAGCGGCACTCTGGTTGGCCACGCTGCCCTTGGCTGCTGACTCGGAGAACCAGGGCTCAGCCCCTGGTCACCACCAGCACTAGGTTTTTGGACACCTGGGCCAACACAGTCTGCTCTCCTCCCCACCCCCAAGCTATGAACTCGATAAGCCCTGGGGATGGAACAGAGGACTCACTTTAACACCCAATGTGTCCTGTCCAAGGTCACCAGCTGTCCACCGCCAGGGACAAATGTGGGAATGTTCCAGGCTGTGTGAAGATGTTGCAATCTCAGGGACACTTTCCCAATTATCTGTTCACCCTGCAATTTTATTATCAAGACATTCCATTCTTCTTTTTCTAAAAAATATGTGTTTGGCCCAGAGTGGAATCATTATGTCCCGGTCATGTATCTCATGTCACAAGGCACGGAGATAAATGACAGCTTCTCCTTCCTACGTGCCAGTGTCATCAGCTGGGCCACAAGCTGTGGCTTGTGCTACGGGACTGGCCCCATGCCTGTCCTGCAGTGAGGACCTAAAGGACTCCTTAACTTCACAGAGCTCCGAGACCACTCTGTCCCGCCCTGACAGTCACGGCACTGTGTGACAGCAGTGTGCGGCAGTGTCTGCCTCTGTGGCCAGGGTGGAGCCCCGTGTTCAACGTTGCACCACAGCTGGAGCCATAAAAGCTCAAGAGGTCAACTAATGAACCAATGGATTATAACGTCCTCCTCAACCCACAGAGCTCTTGGGACATTGTCAGTCCTGGGCAGAGCCGGGGAAACCGGAACCCTGCAGACGCCCTCTTTGCGGAGTGTGGAGCAGTGTGCCCAGGTCTGCCGCGCGCAGCCCGGCCCCCAGCCCAGCCCTCCCGTCCTGCGTACTTGCATCACCTTCCTCGCGGCCACAGCAGCCTCCCAGAGCCACAAAGTACCAGATGCCAAAGCACTTAGCACTGAAGAGACACTCAGGAGCAAATGCTGGAGGAGGAACCTCCAACAATTATGAGGTATACTAGTCATGTTGGCATCTACCACAACAGCACACAGGCCGCCCCGCCAGTCCCCAGGGGGCGAGGGAGCTGGACCTGCTCCAGCTTGGGCTATCTTTCGTGACTTCTTCATTCTCAGTCAGAACTTCCCTCCAATTGACAGTGATTTACAGAGAAAGAAAGGAAAGTACCCACATGGGGTGAGGCTAGGCTTAGGCCCACCCCCAGGGACCCACAGTAAATCTCGCGCCATGGAAGAGGCGGGAAAAGAGGAGCGCTGTGGGAATTCCAAAGTCCTCTCCAGCTCCCTGAAGTCGGTGAAATTAATAATTAATGCCTGGACAACTACAATCTCGTCAGCCACAAGAGCTTGGCATTTGCGTGTGTGCACACACGCACACACACACACACACACACACGTGCATGCACATGCACGCCATATCACTGGGCCCATACCCAAGAGTAACACACAGCTTTCTTCTACAGCTAAAGAAAGGCAGCCGACAAGGCGAGCACTGTTAACTTGGCTGAAGTATCGCGAAGCGAACAAGCACAGGTATAAGACCAGCAAACAGACAGCATCCCTAAGTGGGGCTTGGGTCTGGAGTTAACCACCCAAGCGAAACCGAGGGAAAACTCTTAGGGCAGCCTCAGTGACAAGCCAGGCGGCGAGTGCTGGGTGCCACGATAATGGGAGAACTGAAAAGCGACCAGCGGAGCACCTCCCAGTGGGCACCGAGGCCCCGACCTCTGACAGAACAGGAATATGTGAGATGCACCCCGAACACACCTAGCGATTCCTTCCCAGGCCATCTGGAGCAGAGAAGAAGATGCTCTGAGACCTCAAAGAGGCCGCTTCCCTGGGGAGACCTCCCAGCAAGGGACTGCAGCTTTCAGGACCAGCCTGCAGCCAAGGTGGTGCAGAGCAAACCCGGGTAGGGTGGCGCCGGCGTGGGTGCCGGGCAGCGGGCCGCAAGCACTGGTTTGCTTACAGGCACAAACGGCGACACCCACTCCAGACTCGGTGATGCCCTAGCGCTGGTGGGCACAGGCTGCCTCCCTCCTGCCAGTCTAAGGACTGAGGAAAGTTTGAGTCTTAAACAGTCATCACTTGTGGGACTCTCACGCCTTTTAACCTGGCGACACCACCAGCGAGAGGACAGAAAGAGGAAGAACCAGGAAACTCTAGACTTCAGAAATCCCCAGCCCGCCTTTGCAGTAGAGCTGGGAGGGAGGGGACAGAAGGGGACATGGGGAGCGGGATGGGGGAGGAGAGGGGACTGGAGGGCACAGAGGGGCAGAAGGAGATAGAAAGGGACACAGAGGAATGGGGGTACACAGAAGACTGGGACAGGAGGGGACAGGAGGACAGGGGAACATGGGGACCTGGGGGACCGAGGGAGCAGGGGGCAGGAAGAGACAGGAGGGGGCGCAGACAGGGACAGGCTGGTTCTCTCCCCTGCTACTCACCCGCCTGCTGTGTGCCCCGGGCGCCGGGGCGCCGCCACCCGAGAGCAGGGTGACGGTGGATGTGGAGCGCAGCATCCCGCGGGCTGCCCGTCCAGCCGCACCTGCTCTCCTCTGGGAGAGTGAGAGCCTGGGTGCGGGCCGGCAGGGTAGGGACAGAATGGGGCGTGGTGGGACTTAGGGGGCGTGGTCTGGAAGGTGGCAGGGCTTGGCCCAGCGTGGGCCGGGTGAGGGGAGGGTCTTGGGTGGGGCCGGGTTGTTTGGGGGCGTGGCCTGTGGGGAGGCGGGGCGAGGGCGGGGCCTGCGCTGGCCAGACCGGTCCCGCGGCATTTTCTCCCCAGGCACTGACCGGGCCACCATTGAGCACGGTCTGCTCTTGGCCTGTTCCTCCCTCCCAGTTACTCAGGAAGGACAAGTCTGTGCTGGGGACCCGAGCTTGTCCTGCCTCCTCCCTCGTTGTCCCCTCAGTCTCGCCGCGCAAGGGACACTACGACCTGGCTGTGCCGCTCTTTGAAAGTGGCCCAGTGCCCGTCCTGTCCCTCCTGGGCCAGCGCGGAAGCTGCACTCCCTAGGCCCCACCCCCCAGCCCGGGTGCGCAGGGAGAGGAGAGGCGTTCCTGCACTGGGACCTGGGCACGGGCGGCCTCCAGGAGGTGACAGCTGCTGCAGAAGCACAGGAAGGAGGAAGTGCTGAGCTCGGTGTGGCGCTCAGTGATTTCCGATGCCCACTGATGAGCACAGCGCTTGCCCTGCCTCACTTAATCCGGTGTTTGCTACCTGCTTCCGGGCACCATCGTTATCCTGTGTACACATTTTGCAGGCAGAGACGCTGACTCACCAAGGCACAGCATGACGGAGCAGCTGGCTGTGTCAAGCAGAGCTAGCCTAGGAGCCCCATCTGACCCTCTGACCCCAGGGCCTGGCTGTGCCTCCTGGGCTCCAGAAGGGGAGGACGAGTTCCAGGCCCTCAGAAGGCCCTTGTGCACAGTATAGGGGGGAGGCCAGGGCAGGCTGGTGCGGCTTCTGGAAACATAAATATCATAGTATCAGCACAAGGCTCAAGGGCCGAGAAACAGCGATGGAGGCGTAACCCGGTCCTCAAGAGCCTGGGGTGCTGGTGGCTGTCACCCCCAGCATGTTTTTCAGCCACAGAAGAGAACATTTCTGTCCACTCTCCAGAGCCCAACCCACACTCAACAGCCTGAGCCAGAGCCCCTGGGGCCAGGTCTCCTGTCAGAGTCAGCCGCGCACCTGTCCTTCCCAGGCAGGGTCCCGGCCTGGCCCATGCACTGCACAAGGAATGTTGCTGAACAGAGCGACGAGTGATCCCCAGAAACTTGCTGCTTCCACGGATGAGGAAACTGTGGCCGGCGTTCACGGGTGAATTCCAGAGTCGCACGGCCTGCCTCCGTCACCCTTCCCGCAGCCGTGCCTGTGATCTGGGTGCCTTCCGCTCACGTTGTCCAGTTCACTCAGTGGCTCCAGCAAGTGGACGTGGTTACTGCCTCCATTTCACAGTTGAGCAAACTCAGGCAGACACATTAGGCCAGTTGGCACACATTTGAGACCAGACATCCCTGGCCCCAGACCTGCACCTTTACATTCCTGTCTTCACCTTCCTGGTCACCCACGTCCTCCATGAGGAGGCTCTTGAAATTGTTCTCTGTATTCTGCTTCCACACAGCGCTGTTCTCAGAAAGCATCCTGTAAGACTAAAACCTGGGTCTGCTTTGCAATGAGCACCACTGTGGCTGGTGAAAAGCCCCTGGTGTTAGAGACGTCTGAGTGGTCACCTCCAGTGGAAGACAACTAATGACTAATGTTGTTTATTCACCCTGAGGGGAAAGGATACAGGCTTCCAGATGAAGTCAAAATAAGCCTGCCATTGGTAATGCTCACTCATGTCCTGGTGGTCACCACCTGACCATCCAAGCTGAATGTGTGAGAGAAAGGGCCCTCGTAGATCCGTGGTCCATGGATCTGTTCCCCCTGCATCTGTGTTTGTTGTGTTGTTTAATATTTTCCTTTGTAGTTTATCTCAAAAGTAGCAGATTGATTGTTCAACTTGTGAGCTGTGCAGGGGAGCTGGGTTGGGTCTGCACCTCAGTTCTTTACTGTCCTGAACACGCCATTGGCTGTGGTAAGTGCTCAGGAAATGTCTGATGAATAAGGAATTGGTGGAAAAGGGGTGCTAAAAAATAAGTCATAGTCACAGCAAATCATTCTGGAAGAAAACCCTGCAAAACTCAGGTTCACTCTTCTGAAGAGAGACCCAGGCGGAGGGCTCCTGTCTCAGCCAGAAGTGGAGCCTATAGCAAGCGCAGAGAGCAGCTCTGGCGAGGGTGGTTATCGTGCTCTATCCATAGCCACGGTTCACTCCAGGGTCGAGAGCTATCCCAGGCATCTTGCTTGAAGCACAGATGTGTAGAGAATTCCAGATGTCTCGATATAGCCCGTCTCTTTCTTGAAATCAATTGCTAAGTGCTACTTCCCTCTCCCAGCCCAGCTCCTAGAATTCTTTCATGTCCTCCAGGCCTCTGCTTCCCGAATCATCTTGTAGCTTTCTGCTACGTCCTGTCCAAACTCTCTCAGCATCTTTACCTGAGAGGCCTCGTGGGACCTCGCTTTCCAGCAAAGTCCCAGAGAGCAAAGACTGCTGTTATTTCTCGGTGGAGATGACCAGGGATTGAAGCCCAGGCTGAGAGTGTGAAAATAAGTGTGAGAGCCCTGCTGGCCGCCGGGTCTTGTGTGCCCTCTGCACATGCGCATCATAGAAGCGTCCCTTCTCTTTCTCTTCCATTTGGCTGTGACAATATCCCAAAGGCCTGACATATTCCTGTTCTGAAACCACAGCGACCAAACTTTCACAATGGAAGAGGACACATCTGCAGCCCAAGATCAAGGGCCATGAATTACAAAGTGGCTTTGGATCAAGCAGAAACATGGCCATGCAAGACATGGAACCAGGACAGCGGTAAGGAGCTCAGACAGACAGGAACCGCATCCAGGCTCAGGTATCCAGACCCACAGAACCTACGAGTCCATGTGAGCCTGTCTGTACTCAGGGGCCTGTCTGTACTGCTGGTGCCCAACACACCCCAGGGGACACGAGCTTGCTCTAAATGATACTGCACATTCACCAGCTCACTGAGATAAGCAGCCCTGGTGGAGAAATAATGTCAGTTTGTTGAGCAAATATGTCTCAATCACCTACTGTGTGCTGGGCACAGGAAATTAAGAGACAATGGAGCCCACGCTGCTTTCCAGGGTTTCGGGATCAGGTTGGGAAGAGAGGTATGCACTTTAAAAAATGTGATGATGGGGGCTGGGGAGATAGTGCTTGCCTGGCAAGTTCAAGGTCCTGAGTTCGATTCCTAGTACCACCAGTGTAATGTGTATAAATATTAACAGTGACGGCTAAGCATGCTGATTTGTTGTGAGCATTCTGAGAGTGTAATGAGGAAGGTACCGTCCTATCCCTGTTTTTGTCACTTTTCTATCATGGGGACAAAGTATCAGACGCCTGGCTTTGTTTTGACTCTGTTTCAGTGGACAGCCAGCTGACTCCAAGACAAAAACAGTATAGCAGAGATCGCTGTTCACTGCCTGGCATCCATCCAGGGAGCAGAGAGAGCGGGGAGGAGCTGGCCGCCCCTCCCAGTGACCCGCCACTTCGGCCTCCACCTGCAAACAGCGCAGTCAGCCATAAACTCTTCAAGGGAGGAATCCACTCATGAGCATAGTGGCCCCATGACTCAATGGTCTTGCAAAAGTCCGAACTCCCAGGGACATTTTAGACCTACACTGTAAGTCCCTCTCCTGGAGGTGGTGAAATGGGGACGGCAAGGTGACTGGCCCTGCACTAAAGCTTTGGGGTGGAACTGAGGCTGGCAGCAGACAGGGGGTCTTGGCTTAGGGTGCACAGGAGGGGCCGGGTTCTGAAGTCGAGTTGATTTGATGTTGTAAAAAAAAAAAAGTTTGAAGTGGCAGAGTTCATGGCAGTGGAAAGGGAAAGGGGTGTACTCGAAAGACAGGAAATCAGAAGTTGGGGGCCCAGGAGTGGCTGCCTGCCTGTCGACTCGCAGGCCAACTGAGCGAGGATCCCATAGGCCTGGCGCAGAGCTGAGGGAAGGGAGACAGCCAGGCAGCGGGCTGGAGCGGAGGGCGGGCCATCCTGCTTTTGGCCCGGAAGCTTCAGGGCGTCAGACACAGCAAAGAACCCCGAGTCCCGGGCGGAGGCATCAGCCTGGCTTTTTCATGGGGCTGCCCTGTGTCCCCCCAAATGGGTCCCAGCTTGCTGTGAGCCCTAACATGATGTTTTTCCGCAAGATGCTGGTATTATGGGCCCTACCCTAAAGGTGAGCCCCAGGAAGGATCCTCAGGAAGCTGGATGGAGGCTTTTAGTACGAGCTTTGCAAT
The DNA here is from genome assembly GCA_004027025.1 of Myocastor coypus. Classification (NCBI taxonomy): domain Eukaryota; kingdom Metazoa; phylum Chordata; class Mammalia; order Rodentia; family Myocastoridae; genus Myocastor; species Myocastor coypus. The sequence continues at coordinate 9,469 of PVJA010015014.1, forward strand.
GCACAGTGTGTGCACTGATTATACAATAATAAACCGTTAAATATACATGAATAATAGTATTGAGCCAGCCACAAAAATAAAAGTTCTGAAACAAGAAAAAATAAATAAACTTAATAAAATAAAATAAATGCTAACAATAAATTACAATACGGTATTTGTAAAAAGCCAAGCAGGGGCAGTGTTTGGACACCTGGGTTGTGTCTGGACTCCAGCCTTACTGATGAATGGCTGGAGTGGAGACGCACGCATGTGGCCGGGGCACCCTTAGTAATGAATGCACGTGGTTGTGTCCACTAGGGGTCTGGGTAATTCAGTAGGTTGTGCGTTGCTGTGGACACACTGAGTGAAATGAAGAAACGGTCTCTAGGACCTGGTGCTGTAATTTTTTTTTTACGTCCGTGGGGCCTGTCCTTCCTAGCCGCCGTCTTTTTGTTGCCGCTGCTGTCTCGTCTTTAATTAATGCCTAATTTGATGGAAACTGTGAGGCCAGACCTGCTGAGGGTTGTGACTCAGGTGAAGAATTCCTGGGATAGAATCACTGACAGCGGTGTCGCCGACGTACCATAGGCAGGCGACAGGGATGAGAAGCACTCGTTTAAGGACAGCGCTGTTGTCCTGCTGGGCAGGAGAGACTGGGGCCAATGGTTCTACAGCAGATGGAGTCACAAGAAATTCAGGCTGGAATCCAGGGGTTGGAGAGTTCTGATGGCTTTCCAAAAGAAGATCCATGACTGCACTGGAATAAATGTAAATTTCTATACATGAATAAATACGGATTGTTGTACATGAAAAAATAAAATATCTGCTAGAAAGAAGCCCAGTGGCTCTTTTGAGCAAAACTTAACATAAGACCTGGTCTGTTTTCAGGGAGGAGCAGTACTTCATGTGCGATCACAGTGGGAGAATGGATGGCTGCAGAGGCAGAAAGCTGGCTGTGTTCGAGAGCAGGCAGGCCCTACGCACAGCAAAGCAGTAATATCAGAAGGGAAGGAACCGTGCAGGTGAGACATGTCGCCGGAGCAGGCCCCTGAACGCCGTGGCTTCCTGGAGTGACCGCTGCTGGGTGGTGCCTGGGCAGTAGTCCTCCCTGGATGAGTTAGACTCCAAGTCCTAGCTGTACCCTAAAACATATAGAAAACTGGGGTAGTGAATCCAGGAAGGAGAATTTTCATTTGGCATTTTTGCTTTTAAAAAGAGAAGGCCCAGGTATGGTGGTATACAGCTGTAATTCCATCATTCTGTAAGGTTGAAGCTGGAGGATCACAAGTTAATGCCCAGCCTGGGCAGCACAGTGGTTTAGTAAGAGTCTGTCCCAAAAGAAAGAAAAAAGTGAAAAGGAAGGAAGGGAGGGAGGGAGGGACGGAGGGGAAGGGAAACGGAAGGGGAGGGGGGGAGGGGAAGGGAAGAAGAGAGGAAGAAAGAAAGAAAGAAAGAAAGAAAGAAAGAAAGAAAGAGAAAGAGAAGGGCGAAGATACTCTCATATGTGTAAAACATCCACTGTATCTGTGAGCTGGACCCTGACTCCAGGGAGCCCCTCCCAGAACGAGACCCAGCCGAGGACTCCCAGAGGAAGAGCTGCTCTCTGGAGGAATAGGTCCCGTCCACCACAGCCACTGCATCCACTAACAGCGCTCTCCGCGTAGTGGACACCAGGGTAGGTGGACACACAGTGGGTGTGTGCTCTGCTGCTTCTCAGAGCGAAATCTCCGCATTGGCGATAGCTACAACCCCAGGGTGGCCGCCAGAGTCTGGTACAAATGGAGCGTGTGTGGACAGCCTGAAAGAATCGGCCTGGATGGAAGAGGCGAGGAGAGGGGAGGAGGTGAAATGTGGCAGGAAGACACACTTCCGGTCCTCGCCGTGTGTCCAAAGCCAACAACCGCGCACACACAGGACTTAGCAAGCCAGCTCAGCAGCACCCGTGCCAAAGAACACGGGAAGTCTGGCCACCAGCTCCTGAGAAGCCCACCCTTGTGTGACCCAGAAGATCTCATCTAACTCCTGGGGAAGCTGAGGCAAGGAAAGAGCCAGAGCCAGAGCCAGAGGGTAGGCAGAGCACGTGGCCTGTGGTGCTAGAGCGAGAGCCGGGTACCTGGAGAGACTCCAGGAGGAGGCACAGGCCTTGCAGCAGATGTGAGTGACAGGCCCTGGGGGAGGTCCTCAGAGAGTAACAGGCTGAGGAATCCCCTTGGGTGATTTTAAATTTTAGCTGGCCACTGCAGTGGCCAAGGGTGAGACCTGTGCTCCGTGCCGGAGGGCAGATCTGGGAACAGGAGGTCCGGGCTCCAGGGAGAGGGATCCAGCGCAGGTGAGGCACGGCACAGCAGCAGGCGGGGAGAGGAAGGCGGGAGGGCCTCTTGGGAGCAGACCGTGCTTCCTCTCCCTGGTGGGGTGCTCCCCAGCCCGATCCACAGACACTGACGTCAGCTGGGCTCTGATGAGCATCCTGCACACCTTCCTACACCACAGGCCAGGGCCGAGAGGCCTCATCAGAGATGACTAAGGCAGGCGCAGGAACGGCAGGGGGGCTGGCAGAGCGGGCGCATCCAGCTCCGAAGTCGGCCGGACTGTGGGAGCCCAGGTCTAGGGTCAGACGTGCCAGGTAACACACACCATGCAGCAGAGACCTGGGCGGGAGCCCCCAGCAGGGGTGCTGGCAGGCTCTGCCTCTGGGGTGGAGGGTGAGCGCCTCCAGCCAAGTAGTTCCATTCTCCAAGCCTCCGCTACCTTCCAACCCTCGTGGTTACGGCAGGAACGCGGAGGGCCCTGTGAGAGAGGAGCCATGCGGCGACTGTGTCCTACAGCCTCCCACAGCTGCGCCCTTTCTGAGGAAGCCGTGAACCCTTAGCTCTGTTTTGAGGTAATGCTGAGTGCTGGAAAGGATGGAATGCTTCTTTATTTTATTTTATTTTTTATGTCTGGCTCAGCCTGCCCTAGGGGTGGGGCTGGTGCAGCATGTGCTGTTGGAGATCGAACCGCGGTCCCTGCGTTTGCCTAAGCTTTCCTAAGCGGAGCTTTAGACCACTGAACCATCTCACCCGTCTCGGAATGCTTCTTTAGATTTGGAGCAATTTCCTTTTTTTTTTTTTTTTTTTTTTTTTTTTTTTTTTTTTTTTTTTTTTTTTTTTTTTTTTTTTTTTTTTTTTTTTTTTTTTAAATTTAGTAGACATGATTTAATGATAATAACAAATCACAATGAGCAAGTAACACAATTTATTTTCCCTTCTTTAGAAATATCTATATACTTGTGTGAATAACACATATAAATCTCACCTACACAAACATATATGTCAAGCTATATTGGAGCAATTCCCTTAAAGTGCAAATATCGATGTCCCGTACCAAGGCTGACGCAAGGTATTGCAAGGGAATCAGAGCCTTTCAGCGCCTTTCTTCGATTTTCTCTATGCAGAGGTGAACACAGGAAACTTATCTGCCTCCAGAGTGGGAGAGAAGAATCCCATACAGCTGTAGAACAAAGGGCCATTCATTATTTTAATCCTAATGAAACCAAATTATCAGTTTCCTAGCACTGCTTTTTCTACCTTTCTGCTTCTGGGCAAGCGTTCCACCTACTATGCAACACGGGGCGGGAGCGATTTCCAAGTTCAGCTTCCTCTGCCCCAAGTATCCAGAGCAGCCTGGTGCCTGTGGTCATGAAAGTTGCTCGGGCCGGCTTGGCCCATGGCCCCCGGGAGCCAGCTGTGCCCCAAGCGGGGGCTGTGGCCCAGGGCAAAGGTGTTCTTTGCAATCCACAGAGAGCCCTATGGGCCTGTGGGACCTCCCTGGGCGTGTGAGGGCCTCCCTGGGCACGTGGGGGCTTCCCTGGGCACGTGAGGCCTTGTTTTTGCTGTGTGAATCACTCCACCCAACACCAACCCTGTGCCCCGCCTGGCTGCACCGTATCCGCGGAGGCCCACAGCCCGCTTGGAAGCAGTTTGTTCCTCTACAGCCAGCACTCGTGTCAGCCCGGCACAGGAAGACACGCAGGCGACTGCTCCTGAAGGAGTGGGTTTGGGGCTTTTCTGCCCACTCTTGGGGGGCAGCATGCCTGAGTCTCTCTCCTCCAAGACCCTGCACCTCCGGGTGCCCTTCCTCTGGGAGCTGGAAAGCACTTAGCCTCAGACCCAGCCCGGCCTCTGCCTGGACTGCCCCACCACCCAGCAGGAAGATGCCTCTGTGCCTCTTCTCCAAGAATAAATGGAATCTCACTAAACCAGGGCTTTCAAAGATGGAAGGCCCTGGTAATGTGGACCTCCAGGAAAGGCCCAGCCTGAGGGAACAGAAAGGCTTGGGGAAGAAGGCAGAGAGAGAGAGTGTCACCGTCAGCAGTCAGATCTGCCACTGTCCGTTCTGCACAATTCTCCTTAGAGCAGGGCTCAGCAGGAGGCTTCGGCGGTGAACAGGCCTGATGAGCTCGCCAGAGTGGAGCCCGAAGGACCAGCCCACCTGTGTGCTGTCCCCTGCCAACAGACCGTCACCAGCTGCGGCCAGCTGGCTGCATGGGGAAGAACCGCTGGCCCAGCGGGCCAACCCCAGGGCAGGATTGCAGTCTTAGACTAGACAGCCAGGATCCCGCCTGCAGCCTCCAGTAGAGCAGTGAGCCTGGAGTCGCCAGCTTATCAGAGGGGAGTAGAGGGCTGACAGCTGTCACCTGCTGCCTCAGGTGCCCCGGCAGCACCTGACTTCCTCGGGGAAGCCATGCCCCAGACAGCTGGTGGCAGTGATTTCTGCTACATGTGCATTTATCACGAGCTGGTGGAGGATGGGGGTGGGGCACAGCTAGACTGGACCGACGGTGGGCAGAGGAGGCTGGAGGACTCTGGGGCAACTGGATGTCCATGGCACCAGCAGAGCGGCTCCCTCAAAGTGTGGCCTTTGAGAAGCTGGGTGGCCGCCTTTTTCAGCAGCATTTAGTGCCCTACAACGAAGGCATTATGGGGATCGTGGCCATTGTGGCCAGCGGGCTTGTGTAACGTTCTTGCTGGTGAGACAAAGACCCAGCTGCGGTAGGGGGGACCTCCACAGTGAAGCCTTCGGCCTTCCCACTCCAACCCGGCCACAGGGGCCTTTGTGCCCGAGGCACCTGCGAGCGCTTCTTTTGGCCAGACTGCCAGATTGCCCACTGGCATTCATTTCCTCTAAACCCAAGGCTGGCTGCTCTACTGGCGGGGCAGACCGGGTACCCAGGCCAGAGCTGTCACTGAGGTCCCTGAGAAATGAGCTGCGGCTTCCCTGCTAGAACCTCAGACCCAGAGAGAGGAGGCGCCTCCGGATACCGCCAGCCAGCTGGCCCTCCTCGCCCACCATGGACTGGGTTCCCGTGCTGCGGCTGTTTCTGGAGCCCCCAGCATTCATGCAGAGCTGTGTGGAACGTGTGGGCTGCCCTTCGTGGTCACCAGTGTCCTGGAGGGAGGAGCCAAGTGTGGGCGTGTGCCGAGGCCCCGGATGTGGATGCAGGTGCTCCGGGGGATCCCTGGGGCTGCGGCCCCTTCCAAATCGCTCGTGGTGGATGCCTGGGAGCCGAGCCTTCGCCCCATCCCTCTCAGGGCCCGGGCTTGCTCTGGACAAGGCCAGGCAGCTCCCCCGGCCACGCAGGGCTCGTGATTCCTGGCCTCCGCCCCTCCCCGCAGCCAGCCAGGCCCTCACCCCTCACCCAAGAGGGGCCCTCACCTGCGCAGCCTCCCTGTGGCCAGCTCTGCCTCTGGAAGGCACCTCCCTGCATTTTTTGCGCAACCAGGAACTTCTCACGGGTGAGACAGCCTTGTTCGCGCCCAGGAGGTGCAGCCTGGCAAGTAGGAAGGAAGTCAGATGTGCCAGGAAGCATGCAGCCCGCCCCGTGCCCATCTGGGACGAGAGTCAGCAGCGCCCTTCCCTGAGCCTCAGGTCCACAACCTGTGAAGTGGAGGAGTTTGGACCCCTGGTGGCGTGAGCAGCAGCCTAGCCCAGGCCGGGTCCGTGCTTACCAAAGCGGCTGCACCTGGAGCTCGCTTAGCAGTGGCAGAAGGGCGGGGAAGGAGGTCCCACGCGTGGACACCTGGGGGCCCCTGGCCCTCAGCCCCTAGGGGTGTGGGCATGCATAGGGCCAGGGGCAGGAGGCGCTGTTCTGACTGGGCTGGTCCTGAGAGGCCCAGGGCCAGCTGAGGGCTCCCCTTTTAGAAAAGCCCCCGCTTTGCTATCCCCTTATCTTCCCAGAGATCTCTGTGCCTCTTATCGGCCCCAGCAGCTCCGGGATGAGCAGGAAGCTGCAGCTCAGGGACAGACATTTCCTCCTTGCGTTTAGACCTCGGCACAAGGCACCGGCCGCTCTGGCTCCGTGCCAGCACCCACGTGGGCCCCTGGAAATGGACGCGGAGGTCTCAGCTCGCCTGCATCCTGTCTCCCACGGGGCCAGCCAGGCCGGATGCCCGGCCGCAGGCCCACCTGTCCCCTCCCTCTGCCGAGAGACACGCTTTCCTGTCCTGGGTGGATGGGGCCCTTGTCCTGTGAGTTTAGGGGTGAGAGGGGAAGCTGCACCGTGCCTGGAAGCTTCCAGCTGTGTGGCCGTCCTTGCGGGTTTCAACACAGGCTTGCTCACAGTGCTCTGCTCAGTGTGTGACTTAGGGACCACGGTACGTTCATGTTACCTTATTTCGCTTACAAGCCTACAGGGGACAAACAGATCTAGGCGCTCCGTGGGATGAGACTCCCTGGAGTCGCAGTGTCTGTCAGAAATACCTGACTAAAATCAGACCTGCTCAGTTGAGCCAGCTCAGGACGTCATTTGGTTGGACGGTTTGAAGGCAGGGTGGGGGTGAGAAGAAAGTCTAACGCTGGCCCTCAGAGCCAAGCTGTCCTGCCGGGCAGAGCAGCACACGGTCACTCGTTCACCCCCTCGGCCATCCCTCCCCTTGCTAGCGCAGGGCACACCCATTTGCAGCGTAGGTCCAACAGGGCACACCTATCACCTATCACGCAGGGGCTTGCATGGGGAGTGGGGGCGGTTGGCTGCTTGAATGAATGACTCGGCAGACAGAGGGCTGCAGTGAAGGAGGCGAGGTAGAACGGGGGCGGAGGGGGGCCCGGCTTAACCCTCCTGTGTGCGTGTAGTTTTCACGGTAGCTCCCAGTTTTGCGGTGACATTTTATCCTGCAGGATGCGCCCAAGTAGCCGGGGAGGTGAGTGTGTGGTGGGGTTTCTCCAACGCTGACAAGACTGGGACTGGTGCGGCAGGAAGCCAACTGCCAGGCCGCTCAGCATCCTCAGCTGCCGGACATCCCTTGCAGTGATCAGAATCAAATAGAAAGTGTTAGAAAATACGGGAATCCTGGAGCACCCCTTCAGCTGGCAGGAATGTAAGATACCGCGGCCATTCTGGAAAAACAGCCCGGCAGTCCCTCAAAAGGTTGAACATAGGCTTTACACGGGTCCAGTGAGTCCACTTCTAGGTTTGTGTGCAAAAGAGATTAAAAACGTAACTCCGCTGGGCCTGGCAGGATGGCTCAGTGGTCTAAAGCGCCTGCTTAGGAAAGCTTGGGCGGCTTCAGGAACCGTGGTTCGATCCCTGGCACCACATGCTGCACCAGGCCTGCCCTCAGGGCAGGCTGAGCCGGCCATAAAAATAAATAAAATAAACAAAAGTTCTGAAACAAGAAAAATAATTTAAAAAATAAATAAATAAAAATGTAAGTCTGCTCAAAACCTTCTCCACAGTGCTCCTCAGAGCAGCATTACCTATGTTGTCTGAAAGTGGGAGCTGCCGGAATATGTCCACCAAGCAATCAACCAATAAGCAAAGCGTAGCATATGCTCAGTCATATAAAGAAATGCTGACACCCACTACCACACAGATGAGCTTTGAAAGCCCTGTACTGAGCGGAAGCTGCCAACGCCTGCCCATTGTCTGGTCCCATTTTAGGGTTTCCTCACTTAATGACTAGTGTTGTCCCTGTGACCAGGTTGTTAAATGAACCAGCTGCCCAGGGAGGAATGGCTCAGAGCACGTACACTATTCTGAACAGAGAAGTGGCCAGAGGAAGCTCCGGCTTGAGGACTTAGCTTCTGTTTGCATAACTCTTCCAACTATGACAGAACATAAAGACACAGTGCTGTGCTGTACAGTACAGTTGGCAAAACTTACGGCCCTGTGCCATGGACAAAACCAGCACAAGGCTACTACACTGTCTGCATTGCAAGCACAAACACGATGCTAAGGCTAAACATCGCGCCTTGGCAGTCGATCCTAAGAGTCATCCAACAGGCAGGTCGTTGAACAAGGAACAGGGCCATGTGCAGGAAATGCCCAGATTTGAAAAGAGCACAAGGCATCGCAGTGCTCACCCACAACTGGGATGACTGAGGGAGAGGGGAGCAACACTGAGCACCTGAGAACACGGGGTTCTCTTCAGAGATGCAAACATGTTCTGAGCAGAACAGCTGCGGGGGGCGGGGGATTGAGCAGGTGAATAGAATGACTCCCCAGTTACAGCTCAACAAAGTTGCCTCCAAAATAAGACACAGTGGCACTGCTACCCGTGCCCTGTACGTGCCCCCACGGTGACTGCTAGGCTGTGAGGAGCCCTCAGGGGAGCAAAGATGGACTCACAGTCCATCAGGCTGACCCTCTGGCTTCCTCCGCACAGCCCCAGAGGTGGACGGAAGAATGCAGAGAGGGGCAGGAGTCCTTCACGACCAACAATTGCTTCATGCGTCTATGAACCGGGCCACCCGAGGAAGCTCCTCCCCACCCCTCACTCCGCGCCATATGTGTTACGTCTGCATCAGGTACCTAACACTATGCAGTCCGCATCCTTTCCAGGGAAGTAGGGGCTCTTGGAAGCTCCAATTTAGGAATGACGAAACTGAATTCCTCGAGGAGTACATAACGTGTGCGGGGTCTCCCGGCCACCGAGGAGGTTGTGGGGCGTAACCCATCTCTGAGCACTTTGTCTTCCCTCTGGGTGGTGGCACAGCACAGGAAGGAGGACAGGGAGGAGCTGGTCCTGGGAGGGAGTAGCGTGCAAGCTGTACAGGCTCCGTGACTGCCGCTCTGACCCTGAGCTCCAGGCGATGGGCTCACCTAAAGCATGGTGCCTTCCCAGATGTGCAGGAAGCAGAGCCGGACGCAGGGCAGTGGGGCCGGCCGTGGGCCGTGATGGCTGTGGCAGTGGGCAGAACGTGCAGCATCACCTTCCCAGCCTCAGAGGCCTGCGCGATTCTGAGGCCATCCACGCCTAGGATGTGTGTCTGGGGCCAGCGCAGTGGAGCTCTGCTGCCTAACACCCAGGGCTGGCCACAGAGTGCATGTGAAAACCAGGACCTGGAGAATACTTGGATTTCTGTTGGTGGCATCCTCGGGCACCCGCTGAGAGCAGCACACTTGGAGGGCTTCTGCCTATCCAGGGACGCTTCAGCCAGTGATTATTTTAGACACAGCCATTCACTGAGGAGATGTGCAGTTGCCAGCTCCAGCTCCTACCTGCTGCGACCCACAGCTCTGCCCGGCTGCGCTGCCACGAGCACCAAACCAAGGCACCATCTGGCCGCCTCAGCGCAGTGCTTGGGGACCTGTGCGGTTCTGTGGTCAAGCTACGTAGGGCCACACCATGGCCTGCAGGGCCTCAGGGGTACCTCGTGTCACATTCACTGCCCCCTCCTGTCTCCTGCGGTCAGGCAGGCTCGTCAGTGTGCAGGAGGCACGGGGCCACCACGACGAGGGTCAGGCTTGGGTCCCTGGAGAGGCACAGCGGTGGAGACCGTGTAGACACCTGTCCCCAGCTCTCTAGAGCGGCTCCCAAGCTGTGTGATTAAGCCCAGGACCTCACACATGCCGGGCAAATGCTCTCCCGAGCCCTTCTACGGCACTGTGAGCCAGGGTCTTGCTAAGTTTCCAGGAGGGACTTGAACTTGCAAGCCTCCTGCCTCGGCCTCACACAGAGCTGGGATGGCAGATGTGCACCACCGCAGCCAGCTAAGGCAATCCCGGAGATCCAGACCGGGCCGTGATGCTGACACAGCAGCAGCAGGATGCCAGCATTTTGGGGAACTTAACTTTGCTAATAACCATCTTTTCTGAAAATAATGGCCAAGAGGCAAAATTAATTTTTAGTAATTAATTTTAGTAATATATTTTATTTAACTCATATATATATATATATATATATATATATATATATATACATAATTTCACTGTTTATGTTAATACTGCTATTGATGTAAAATTTGTAATGAGGTGCCTTAGTACTTTTGGCAGTGAGTCTCCCAAATTCAGTGTGCACTTTACACTTGCCGGCCATCTCAGGTGGCCTAGCTGCATTCCAAGCTCTCCTTAGCACCATGGTGGAGGGGCCTCTCACTGCTGATAAGGAACCATGGTGGAGATGGATGGGGAACCGGAGACCCGCACCAGGTCAGCACTGGCCCTGCGGTAGTGCAAGCCCTGTTTCGTTTGAACACAAGAAAACAGCACCCTGAAGACACCCTGAAGGCCAGTCAGCCAGCCCCAGGGCCCCCCAGGGCCTCTGGGGCAGTGCGGGGGGACTGCCAGGGTCCCTCAGGGACCAGCCTCAGACTCAGGCTCTATGACACTCCAGAACAAGGTCTCCCAGCAGCTTGTGAAGATCCAGACACTTGCAGCCCCCCGATACCAGCCTGTGTTTCCAGCAATCTGGGAAGCTGAGGCAGGAGGATCGCAAGTTCAAGCTCAGCCTAGGCAACTTTGTGACTCAGCAAGACCTTGTGTCAAAATAAAACATGAAAAAGGATTGCGGCTGTAACTGGATGGGAAGGCCCTGTGTTCAGCTCGCAGCACTGCAAGGAGAAGGCAGGCAAATAAACAGCAAGCACCTGGTTTTTGGGTTTTTTTGTTTGTTTATTTATTTTGTCTTTTTGAGACAGGGTCTCGCTGTGCAGTTCAGGCTGGCCTTGAGCTCACTTTTGTAGCCCACGCTGGTCTCGAACTCACAGCAATCCTCCCGCCTCAGCCTCCCAAGTGCTGGGATTACAGGCATGCGCCACCACGCCTGGGAAGCACCTGTTTTAAGAGGGAAAATGCCTTCAAATGCTGACTCTGCAAGTGCTGGCTGCTAAATTTATTCAAGTGAAATCCATTATAATGCCTTAAAGGTTCCAGTGGTCCTACGAGCTCTAATGAGAATTAGTGTTTGCAAAGTCCTCTTTCCCACCCTACTTCTGTCCCACAGTCCCCTTACTTTAGGGTGAGATCCCTTTAACCCTTTTAGCTATTTATTCTGGGGCTTATGTCCATATATTTAAACAGCACCTTTCTGTGACTATCCAGTAAAACCTTGGCTAGCAAGAAACTCGTTTGGCAGGAATTCTGCATGGTAAGCAAACATGTTTAATAAGTTGAACTTGACAAACGAGCAACTTTACACAGCAGTAGTGTAACACTGTGTTCACATGATCACAACTAAGCCGAAGGTTCCAGTCTGTCTGTCTGTCTGTCTGACTGTCTGTCTGTCTCCTTTTCTCTCTGTCTCTCTGTGTCTGTCTGTCTGTCTGTCTCTTGTTTCTCCCCGTGTCTCTCTGTCTCTCTGTCTCTCTGTCTCTCTCTCTCTCTCCAGGATCATGGGTGATCCTCACTCCACAGCAAGAAGTTATGGAGGAGGTCTCACCTGAAGAGGAGGAGCAAAAGATGTGGGGGGATACCTCGCTTCAAATTAAATTAAGGAGATGCACAGACGGGGAAACAGGCAAAATTTTTCAGGAAAGCACCCCGGAGTAAATCTGTAGCAGCGCAGGTGACGCTGTTTACTAACAACGCAACGTCACCTTCCTGCGAAATCCTCAAAGGGAGACAAAAGCAGGTGTCCTTGGATAGGTTACTCGTTAAAAGGGCAGGAAAAGCCAAAGCTTCCACTGAACCAATAGCAAGCAACGATTTTGGGGCTCAGCTGTGTGCTTTCCTGGCAAGCATAAGGTTCAGAATTCGATCCCTGGTACCAAAGAAAAAAGCAGCAGTTCTGTTAGTGATGGTTGAAGTCGTGCCACACGGCAGCCCTCCGCTTCTCATCTCCCCCACTTCAGCCAGGAAGGTTTTTGAAGGTGAGTGCAGGTTAACTTGTTTATTTGGTATTTTCTTTTATACTGTAATATTAAAGTCATGCTCTATGAATATTTTTGAGTTGTGGAATAAATCATCTGAGTTCCCACGAGTTCTTACAGGAAATTTTGCTTTGATATACAAGTGCTTTGGATGAGAAGCATACTTTCAGGATGAGTTGTGCGTGCAAAGCAAGGTGTCGCGGTACCTAGATTTTGCTTCAGTTTTAGATCTTGTCTTTGGCTTTGCACGGACAACAAGGTTTTGGTTTCATGTCTCCCTGCCCACTCAGACCCCCACTATCTAAACGGTGTAAATCATAATTTTGATTAAAATTTCAGCACTAGGGTCGGCGAGGTAGCTCAGTGGAGTAAGCACCTGCCTAGACAATCACAGGGACCTGGGTTTGACCTCCAGCACCACATGCTGTGCCAGCCCCGCCCTGGGGTGCACTGTGCCAGCCACAAGACCTGGCATGGTGGCACAGCGCCAGCACTGGGGAGGCTGAAAACAGGAGGCTCACTATGAGTCCGAGCTGCAGAGTGAGACTCTGTACCAAATACATAAATTCATCAATTAAAAAAATTCCTTTTCAGTGCTCACATTCTGCAAGCCTGTGATTATCCTTCCTAGTGAGACCACGAAGTATACTGTATAGTAATGTTTCCATTATACAACTTCTCAACATAAGTTCAGCTAACAGCCATCACCTTTGCCTCATTCACCTAGCTTTCTAGGTGCTCATTAGGAACCCTTTACCGGCTTTCTTTGAAAGTGAATTTGGTGCAACCAACTCAGGTTAGGCAGAGGTCGGAAACATCTGTTCCTCCTTAGCAGAAGTCCTCCAGCCCCCAAGGGCCGCCTGGAGCTCCCTTCTCCAGCATCCGGGGACTTCCTGAGTTTATCTCCCACTGCTTCCTCTATCTTAGAAGTTTTTCTTTCTTGGGAATTCCCTGCATTTTGTCCAACACACACAAGGGAAAACAGGAATTGAAAGTTTCACCCCTTTGTGTTGCTGAGACTGTCTTGCTTGATGGCTTAGATGTGTGCAGTTTATGCGAGTCCTTTTTCTCTCTACTTTACTAGGTAAACACTGAACTGAATCCAAGTTCTAATATAAAGAACAGGCATATGAATATTCTTGGTGCTTCTACATTAAAAATTCTTAAGGGCTGGCCAAATAGCTCAGCAGATTAAGGTACCTACAAGCAGACTCAGGGGCTGGGGGTTCAATCCCTGGGCCTGCCATGCCAGCCCGCTCCTGTGGCACTGAGACTGGGCATGGTGGCCCGATATTTTGGTTTGTGTATAAGCGTGCCCCCAAAGCCTCATGCAGTCATGGGTCGGCTTCTTCTCGAGTTTGTGATTGGTTATTTTGGTTTCGGGTGCCGCACCTCACCTGGTGCAGGTGATTTGCATTTCAATGTAAAGGAGGAAGAGAAGTCAGCTGCTTGAGCGGCTGCTGCTGCTCCCATTGAGCTTGCTCTTAGCTGCTGCCATAAAAGGTTGTTTTCTGCGGTGTGCCTTGCTGCCTAGGGACCAGCAAAATGTGGACTGAAACCTCCAGTAACTGTAAGCTAAATAAACCTTTCCTTCCTTAATTTTGAGCGTCAGGTATTCATCCCAGCAGTGAAAGAATAGTAACTAAGACACAGGTGCTTGTAATCCCAGCTTGGGGAGGCCTCAACAGGCTGATCACTGAGTCCGATTTAGTAGTGAGACCCTGCCAGTGGTTCTCAACCTTTCTAATGCCGTGACCCCATAATACAGTTCCTCATGTTGCAGTGACCCCAAACCAAAAAATAATTTTGGGGGCGACTTCAAAACTGTAATTTTGAAGCCGGGTGTGGTGGTGCACGCCTGTAATCCCAGCACTCGGGAGGCTGAGGCAGGAGGATCGGTGCGAGTTCAAGACCAGCCTGGGCTACAAAAGTGAGCTCAAGGCCAGCTTGAACTGCGCAGTGAGACCCTGTCTCAAAAAGACAAAAAAAACAAAACAAAACAAAAAAAACTGTAATTTTGCTACAGTTATGATTCAGAATGTAATAAATAACATTTTCCCATGGCTTTAGGCAACCCCTGCCGGGGTCACGACCCACAGGTTGAGAACCGCTGTATGTAGACACTTCCCTAAACACACACACACACACACACACACACATAATCTATATGGTGGGCCAGGAGATAGCTCAGCAGTGTAAGCACCTGCCTACACAAATACAAGGACTGGAGTTTGATCCCTGGTACCACATGTCATGCCTGTCCCACAGCCAGACACCAAAGCCAGGGTCTCACTACACAGCTGCTGGGGAGGCTGAAAGAGGAGGATCAGTACAAGTCTGAGCTGTGTAGTGAGACCCTGTACCAAACATATAACAAATTTTTTAAAAATCTATATGGTGTTAATTTTTAAACAGCATTCCATGAAGACAAAATTAACTGCAAAATTAACAAAGTTCCAAATGGAGGGGAAAAATTAGATGAGTATAAACATTTTGGGAAGCATTAAAAACTGAAAACTTCAGTTCAAATGATTAAAACACTTTAAACATCACCTGGTCAGATAAATATAGTGTTCAAATTATTTGTATAAGGACATAAAATTATTTAACAGACTTGCTAGCTACTTTAAATGTTTCAAGGAAAATACTCATGTTTACTAGCTATGAAGGTTTTTTTTGTTGGTTTGTTTTTGTTTTTTGGTGGGACCAGGGTTCGAACTCATGACCTTGCACTTGCCCAGCAGGCACTTGTGCCTTGGAGCTATTTCCCCAGCCCCTAGCTGTGAAGGTTTGATTCATTTTAGTTATGTAAGCTAGCATTACGATTTTTCCTTTTGATATAATTTTTTTTTTTTTTTTTTTTTTTTTTTTTTTTTTTTTTTTTTTTTTTTTTTTTTTTTTTTTTTTTTTTTTTTTTTTTTTTTTTTTGTCTTTTTGAGACAGGGTCTCACTATGCAGTTCAGGGTGGCCTTGAGCTCACTTTTGTAGCACAGGTTAGTCTCGAACTCTCATTGATCCTCCTGCCTCAGCCTCCCAAGTACTGGGAGTACTTTAGATTTTAATTACTCTTTCAGGCTCTCATACCAGTCAGATACGATATTTGCACATATAGATCTGATTTATTTTATGCACTACTCTAGTCTCTAGCTGCATCCATTTATCTACAAAAGCCTCAAATGTATCTTTTTTTTATAGCTAAATAATACCATTGTGTAAAAATACCTATCTTTTATAACCATTCCTCAGTGGATGGGCATTTGGGTTTTTTCCCCAACATTGAGCTATGACAAATTGTGCTGCTATAAACATGGTTGTCCATATATCACTGTGGTATGACGTTTTCACTTCTTTTGGAAAAAATACTTAGAAGGGAATACCTGGCTTGGCCGGACCTCAATCGCAGCTTTCTGAGGAATCTCCATGCTGATTTCCATAATGGTTGCACCCGCCTGGCTTCCCACCAGCAGCGGAGAACGGCTGCTTTCCCCGACTGCCTCTCCAGCATTTGTTCTTGGACTTCCTGATGGTAGCCATTCCTTCTGGCCTAAGACGCTATCTCAGCATTGTTTTAACTTGCATCTCTTGAGTGACAAATGATGCTGAACATCACTTCATATATTTATTGGCCATTTGTGAAGTGTGTATTCATCTCAGATGCCCATTTTTGGATTAGGTCTTTGAGTTTTGGAGAACCAATTTTTAAAAAGTATTTATATGTTCTAGATAGGAGTACTTTTGTCTGAAGGACAGTCTGCTCTAATTTTTTTTTTTTTTTTTGCCAGTTCATGGGTTTTCTTTTTATTCTGTTGGTGATTTCTTTTGAATGCAGAAACTCTCTTTCAAAAGATGATATGCAGAAACTCTCTTTCAAAAGATGAGATCCCAATTGTTGAATTTTTGAAGTAATTCCCATGTGTTTTGATGTTTTTCATGAACTCTTTATGTACCCCTATGTCCTCAAGGTTTCTACCTACTTTCTCTTCTAAAAGATTTAGTGTTTCAGTTTTAATAGTTATATCTTTGATCCATTTTGACTGTAGTTTTGTGCTGGTGATAGGCATAGTTCTATTTTAAGCCTTTGGCATGTGGAAAAGCAATTATTTCCAGCACCATTTATTAAAGAGGCTATCTTTCTTCAATGAATATAATTGGCCCCTTTGTCAAGATTAGGTAGCTAAATTTGTTTTGTAGTAGTGTTAATATATTCTAATCTGTTTCATTCATTTTCAGCACTGTTTTTTGCCCATGCCATGCTGATTTTATCACAGTAGCTTTGTAATATAATTTCTTTCTTTTTTTAATGGCCTACTCAGCCTGCCCTGGGAGTGAAGCTAGTGCAGCATGTAGTGCTGGGGATTGAACTGTGGCCCCTGCAGTTGCCTAAGCTTGCCTAAGGAGGCACTTTAGACTGCTGAGCCATCTTGCCAACCCTGTAATACAATTTCAAGTCAGGGATTGTGATGCCTCCTGCCTTTCCTTGGTTACCAGGATTTCTTTTGCTATTCTAGGTCTCTTCTGGTTCCGGATGAATTTTGGGGATTTTTTTTTCTAGATCTGTGAGGTATACGGAGGATATTTTAATTGGGATTGCATTGAATCTGTATAATAACTTTAAGAGTATGGCCATTTTGACAGTATTGGTTCTTCTTATTCAGGAGCAAGGAACATCTATTTTCTGAAATTCAAACTATTTTCAGAGTGCTGTTAGTTTTGCTGTATAAATCTTTTACTTCCATTCTGAGATCGATTCCTAAGTATTTCATTTTGGGGAGTATTGTTGTAAAAGACATGCTAGCCATAATTTCCCCTGTGGTGCACTCCTTGTGTATGGCAGTGCTACTGATGTTGGGGTGCTGGTCTCATAGCGGAGTTTTCGCAGTCTTCCATGTAGAGCACCATGTCGTCTGCAAATAATGATAACTGCGCTTCTGCCTTCCCAGTCATTATTCCTTTTATCTCTTTCTCTCGTCTCATTGTTCTGCCTAATGTTTCCAGCGCTGTATTGGACAGGAGTAGCAACAGTGGGCATTCTTATCTTGTTCCTAATTGTTCTTTTAGTATGGTGTTGGCTATTGATTTGTCATAGAAGGCTTTCCTCAGGCTAAGGTAAAGACTGTTCTGATTTTCTGGAGTGGTTTCATCATGAATGAGTGGCGGACATTGCCAGAAGCTTTTTCTGCATCTACTGGGATGATCCTGGGACTTTTGTCCTTGGCTCTGTTGGTGTGGTGTATTACACTTATGGTTTTGTGTATAGTAAGCCATCCCTGAATTCCTGGGGTGAATCCCACTCGGTCATGATGTATAATCTATTCTATGGTTTGCCTCATTCTATTTGCTAGGATTTCATTGAAGATTTTTGCATCTGTGCTCACTAGCAAGATTGGCCTGTAGTTCTCTTTCATGGTTGGGTCGTTCTCTGGTTTTGGTGTCAGAGTAATACTTGACTCCCTGAATGAGTCTGAAATGAATGCTTTCTCTTCAATTTCATGGAAGAGTTTGAGGAAAGTTGGCATTAGGTCCTCCCTAAATTTCTCCCTTTTTTTTTTTTTTACCATTAGAAAATAATGGTTTATTGATTGATGCGGGTATTATAAGAGTTTATGCATTACATTATTTTTTAAAGAGAGCACAAATTAGAATTAAAATAGCAAAAATTACAAGTGATGCAGATTTCACTTAACAAAGAAATATGAATTTCACAGTAATCGTGTTGTCCTCCAACCAGTTATTCATATTACCAGATATGTGTATGTAAAATTGGATGAAAGAAATGTATAAGAAATGAAGAAGACAAAAAAGAAATCATTGAAAAGAGATAAAACAAATTAAAGCATTAAATGCTTCTTCCCATAGACCAGCAGAAATGAACAGTACAGTTGTCCCAACCATCCTGCTTACGTACACAGACAAATCTCTCCCCCGCTCCCTCTCCTGTCCTTCTCCTAAACTCAGTAACTCTTTCCTTTTGAATAAGTTCATCCCTTTTTACCAATGTCTATTGTGCCCTTCAGATTTCATTTTTCTCTTTCTGTTCTCGCACTAAGGAAACAATATGTTTACACATGTGGGTCTGACTTATTTCACTTAAGAATATATTCTCGGGGCCTGGCAGGATGGCTCAGTGGTCTAAAGCGCTTGCTTAGGAAAGCTTAGGTGGCTGCAGGGACCGTGGTTCGATCCCCGACACCACATGCTGCGCCAGACCTACCCTCAGGGCAGGCTGAGCTGGCCATAAAAATTAATAAATAAACAAAAGTTAGAAACAAGAAAAAAAAAAAGAATATATTCTCTAGTTGCATCCATTTACTGAACAAAAACCCAAATTTGCCCTATTTTTATAGCTGAATAATACTCCATTGTATAAAAATACCATGTCTTCCGCATGCATTCTTTGGCTGATGGGCGTCCGGGTTGTTTCCAGGATGTAGCTATAGCAAATTGCATAGCTGTAAACAGTTCTGCCAGCGGCAGCCCTCAGACAATGAGGCTCATCTGAGGACACACAGCTGGCCGGTGCACAGGGCACTCCCCACTCCCGAGCCTGCGTCCTGTGCCGGAGCCAAGCTCTTCCCCAGGAAGGCACCACCCGGGTCCACTGGCACATCCCACCTGGCCGCCAGCCTGGGAGGGCACAGGCGCAGCTGGCCCTTGGCCTACAGATGATGGACAGGTCCCTGGGGAGCATGGTGCCCTCGTCCTCAGCTGCCCAAGGAGGAGCTCCAGGAACCAGACATCTGGACTTCAGCTAGGATAGGACAGAGTCCTGCGGGACGAGCCACTTTACTGCAGCTATCAGCCCTGAAGCTGCGGAAATGTCTTCCGAATAGTTCTATGGCCAGTCCTCCTGCCCTTGTCCCACCTAAGAGAGGCAGAAACCTCAATGGTAAAACCCCAGGAGCTCTCCGGTGCTGTAGGCCTGACCTCCAGTGGCCTTCCCCCTACTCCCGCCTCATTAACCATCATGAATATGCACCACCTGTCATGCATGTAATTAAAATCAGAGCATGCGTGTTGAGAGCTCCTGAGAGGACGCAGCACGTGTTAATCACACTGAGAGAGTCCGGGAGGCACCTGGCGGGGCGCAGGTCCTTTCCCTCTTGAAACCGGATGGATCCTGCGTGGCAGTCACCGTTTGCGGTGCTGCAGTCCGCGTACGGGGCTTCTGCTTTCCTGCCACCCGCACCATCTTTTTGTCGGTGCTGTAGCTTCTGTGGCCCGGGCCGGCCCTGCACACAAGTGCCAGTGATCTTCAATTAACGTCATTGCCTCCTCTCACGTGCTGCCGGGCGCGCGCTCAGCAGCTCCTCCCTGAGCCCGCCAGGAGCCTGGGCTGCGCTGCGCACCGCTCGGCCTCGGTTCCATCCACAGATGCCCCGCACGCCCTGCCTTCAGCCCCTCAGCCGTGCCCAGCGACATTCAAGCCGCACCCCTCCCCCACGGGCTCTGCGCCTCTCTGCGAAGTCCCCAGTCCTTGCTGGTATTATTGACGTTACTAGTCTCCTTCATCACCGTTGTTTGCAGGCGTGGAAGAGGCCCCTTCACCGTCGTTGTTGTAGGTGAGTTTTGGAACGGAGCAGTGTCAGGGCGACCAGAAGTCTGGGCTCAGCTGGGTTTGTGGAGCCGGTGGGGTCCTGGGCCCCCTGAAAGCCGCCCCACACGCTCCTTCCAGGACTGCCCACCTGGACCGCCCTCCTCTTGCTGGGCAGCTGCTCTGTAAGGAGGGGAAGGCAAGCTCAGGCTGGCAGGAGCTGGCTGTTTCGATCTCGAGGTCTCGAGGCCATTCCTTTTTCAACAAGGTCTTATTTTGGGGAAAACATGGTATATAGCAGGTGCTATTTTTAGTTACCAGATGCATTCTGAGAGAAGGTGTGCAGTGCAGAAAAAAATTCACTTTCGAGTAAGTCAGAGCCCCCAAATTAAGAAAGATTGGACAGGAAAGTAAGGACAGGTCCAAGAGTCTTCTCTCAAGGCCCATAAAATTCAAAGACTATGACAGGTAGTCACAGCTTGTGTTGATTTACGTGCAGTCCTTTCCAGAAATAGCAGGCTAGAAGAAATGACCTCTGAAATCACAAAGAAGCAGTGGTATCTGCTGAACAAAGCCCCAGGGAAAGGGGAAGGTACAATGGCAGCCCTGGCTCTCCTGGGACTGGCACAGCCCACGCTCTGGCCTGGGAGTTGTGGGGACACTGGGCCTCTGTCCAAGCCACACAGTTCTGGAGAAGAGCTTGTAGATGGATCTTGTGAGGAAGCAGTGAGCTATTGCAGGGGCATTTGTGGGTTCTGTTGCAGGGGTATTGTTGCAGGGGTATTTGTGGGTACTGTTGCAGGGGTATTTGTGGATACTGTTGCAGGGGTATTTGTGGGTATTGTTGCAGGGGTATTTCTGGGTTCTGTTGCAGGGGTATTTGTGGGTACCATTGCAGGGGTATTTGTGGGTCCTATTTCAGGGGTATTTTGTGAGTCCTACTACAAGGTGTATTTGCGTTTGACATGGAAAATAGATTTGAATTAGATAGAAACATTATTGGGCCTAGACTGACCACAGCCTAACATGAACCGGGATTCTGAAGTGCTCCAGCTTCAGAAACATGCAGCTTCCTCAGAAGCCAAGCTTCCAAAGGGGAAGCATTGGCACTGTGGCTCCAGGGTAAATTAGAGCACTGAGAAGTGAAAGCTGGAAGAGTTTAGAAATTTATAAGCTTTGGGAAAATGAGATGAGAAAAAGGAAGAGCAAGATAGAGAAGGGGAGACAGGCAGGCAGACAGATAGACAGACACATGCTTTCTCTGTAGATAAATGACACATGCCTAGCCATTGCTCTGTGAAGTGCCTGTGCCCTGTCATGCCAGGGTTGGAGGGACGCAGCTGTAAACAACTCACAGGGGACACATTACACTGACCAGAGTCTTTTGCAAAGCCTGTCCCATAAAAGGTGGCTGTTATCTTCTCAGGCACAGAACTGGTTCTCAGACATGAGGATGTAAGCACCCCTAGCAGCTGGTAGGGGCAAGGCTGCGAAGCCTAGAGGGCCTCAACCCTGGGCCCCACACCGAGTGTGTATGTGTGTGGACACATGTTGTGTGGGACACACCATCACAGACTGTAAAGTCCACTGTTCTGTGCTGGGAGCTAGCCCGCCAGCCGGCCTGGGACCCCTGGGCTCTAGGGCCCACTCTGGTAATGGCAGAATGTAAGGGACTTGCCTACACTACCCATGGGGTGGAAAAACCATGCAGCCTGTCTGGAAAACAGCCCAAGTGGCTCCACGGAAGGTTAAACTATAGTTAGCTTATGGCTAGCAATGCTGTTGCTAATTACAGCCCAAGTAAGTTTAAATCATGCATTCACACAAAATTTGCAACAAATGATCACAACAATTCTATTCATTACTGTCCCAAAGCAAAATAATCCACATGTCCAAGCTGAATAAGCAAAATGTGATGTGTTTATTCCATGGACTATTATATAGCTTTGAAAAGTAGAGGAAGATAAACTTGTCATTTGTAGGAAAATGGATGCAGCTTGAGGCCATAACATTAGATGAACTAAATCTGACACACATGCTTAAGTATCGCATGGCTTTTCCTGTATGAGAAGCTCGAAATGTAACTAAAGAACAAAGGAAAAGTGAGATAATAGGAAATAGGGAGATAGATTCTTCTCAAATGGAAAGGAGATTGAGAGAGCCCTTTGCAGTCCTTTGTATTGGTCCAGGAAGTTTATATTTGTAATAATTCCATGGATAAGTTATTGGAATACCATCAAGTTGATTCCAATCTATGACTTCCAGGGCAACCCTCAGCAAGAATAAGGCATTAAGCCATATTTATAGTTATGGGGAGCTGAGGGGTCCGAAATCCAGCTGTGGTGATGGCTGTCTGGAACAAAGGCCCCGACCCAGGGCTAAGCCCGGGTTTTATTGAGTCAGGAACGAGGAGTGGCTTGGGGATAGTGGCTGAGAGTGGCAGGAAGTAGGGGAGCTGTGAGCTGGGCTAGGCCGGAGGCCTGCATTCACCTCTACGGTATGCAGAGGGAAGGCTGTGCAGAGAGGGATCTGTGTTACACAGCGGAGGTAGTGTCTCATGTTTTGGGGTCTGTGCTTCAGCTCTGACGCATACTCTTTCAAGCCCCAGGAAGTCATAGCCTCTGTCTCAAGGCTCAATCCTGCTGGACAGAGTGGAGCTCTGGCTCTTCATCTTGTCTCAACCTGGCTCACATTGAAGAGCAGCAGGTGCGGGTTATCTGGGAAACATGCTTGCCGTCTTCAAAACGTACCGCCAGGACCTGGGCTAGGCCAACATGCACTGCTTAAAGCCAGTTGAAGGGATAAAGAAAGGTCCTAGGCAGCTCTGAACCCAGAAATACACAGAGATAGCATCAGGCTCAATCAAAATGGGACCAGAGGCTGCGTCAGGCTCAGCCAAAGTGAGACAGCTGCTCTTCTTCCAGGGAGAGTTGCCCAGGCGGTCCTCCCTGTGGAGGGAGGAGGGAGGCTGAGCAAGGAATTGAGCTGTGCTCTGTATGTGAGCCCGCTCCACACAGGAAGGCGATTGTTCCGCGCGGCAGCCAGACGAAGAGGCATGTGACCAGGGACTGTGCCCGCCCACACAGGGCAGAGTCTTGTGAAGCACTTGGACCCAGAGGACAACCCAAGGTAGGGAGGCACTTCCTAGAAGTGTCCAGTGCGGGCGAGTCTCCACAGGTGGAAGGCAGTGAGTGTGTACTGGAGGCTGGGAGAGGGGGTGTGGGGTGGCTGCGGGATGTTGCACAGGTGATCAAGCTACCAGGCGAATTACTAGTTTTGTAAATGCATTATGGGTGGGCCAAATAGCTCAGTGGACTAAAGCCCCTGCAAGCAGGCGCAGGGGTTGGGATTTGATCCCTGGGCCTGCCATGCTGGCCCTGCCCCCAGGGCATGCTGGCACACGCCTGTAATCCCCGCTCTTAGGAGGCTGTAAATAGACGAATCACTATAAGTCCAATCTAGTAGTGAGACCCTGAACACCTGTAGACCCTTCCCTAAAAATATCACAAAAGTAAAATACATTATGGTAAAAGACACTAGCGCTAAGCCCTGAGACATCCACCCGCCCCTCGAACATGCTTATCGCATTGTTCTTGCCATTTTTCAAGCAGTTCTAGATGTCCTCTGTGTCTTTACAAGGCGTGGTAAAAAGTGCAGTGGCCGTGCTGCTGATGCGGCCAACAGAGAGACAGGCTCGTAAAGACGTCACCGTGTGTCCTCAGCCACGGTGTGTCCTCAGCCACAGCTCCCGGGACTTGGCACGCATGACTTCTGCCTCTTCCCCTCAGCCAGGGTGAACCATTTTGACTCGGTTCAAGGCACTGAGGCAGCCAGGACAGTGCCACTAAGGACACCATAGCAGAGGGCCTTCAGCCCTGCTGCAGAAGGCGGCAGGAACCACAAAACAAGTGCTTGACACGAGGGGGAGAGGTTGAGGGCGCTCGCTGTATTTTTCCTCCATGCCTTCTGCATGAGAGTGTGCCACAAACCAATGCGTTGTACGCTGGAAGTGGCATGTGGATTATCTCTTCCTAAAGCTGCTCTACGGGCTATGGCTTCTATCTAGACGTCCTCCCAAAGCCCTGCGTGCTCAGAGGTGGGGCCTTGGGGAAGTGACAGGGTCATCAGTGACATGAGATCATGGTCGTGAGATCCTGGAGCATGGATATGTGATGCCGGCCTAGCCCACTGCATGCGCTGGGTGTGGGTACTGGAATGGCTACAGAAGGAAGACCCACCCTAGGCGGGTGGCACCAACCAATAGGCTTTTAGTCCAGATGGAATAAAGTGGGAAAGTGGGGAGCCTCGCTGTGCCTCCTGCCTCCCCTGCCACGGACTATTGCTCCTCTGTGATGCCCTTGGCTGTGCCACCCTGCCTTGGAGCCACCAGCTGTGGGCTGAAAGCTCTAGAGACTGTGAGCTGAAACACACCTTCCCTCCTTTCCCTTTGAATGTTTGGTATTTTGTCCCAGTACAGGTGAGTGAGATGCATTAGGAAAACCCAACAACTATGTGTTCTTTTATATTGGTGCTCAGGTGGCATCTAGACACGTGCGCGTGCACGCGCGCGCGCACACACACACACACACACACACACACACACACACAGAGTACACTAAGCAGAGATCAGCAAGCAGCCTGTGGGAAAGGGCAGGGCTTAAACGAAGAGAACTGCCAGGGTGGGGAGGCTGCCCTGCGTAGCATCCAGGGGCACTTTTCCCTAGTAACAGGCACCCCACATGTCCAAGCATCTTCTCTATGACTGAGAACACCTCAGAGGACATGCACACTGCTGGGGCGCAGGACCCACTCCCAGAAGGAACCTCTAGAGCCAGGGAGGAGGAAGGTCACCGTGCAGCCCCACCTGACAGCTGTGCCCAGCCTGAAGCTTCTGAGAGCAAGATAAGCAGTGGAGACGGGAGGCAGAGAGCCACACCCAGCTGGGCGCCACGGCTACAGTGCTGTGCTCCCTTGGGCTGTGTGAAAAGTAGAAGCGAGGAAGTTTGCCTCACCCAGGCACCCATCGGTGGGTTTCCTTCCTGCTGCGCCCACCATGGGCAGAGTCTTTTCCTGTGCAGCTCTGAACAGGATGGCCAGTGTGCCAGGGTGAGTGGGTACTGTTTGGGGACACAGTGGCAGCAGCACTTATGACAAAAGGTAAAAGAGACACATGCACAGTCAGGTATTGGGTCACCCATACTTGTAACTAACTGGACACGCTATTTAATATTTGCTTGCATAAATTTTTTTTTTTTTTTTTTTTTGCCAAAGTGGGGAGGATAATGATGTATCTTACCTGGGCCCACATGCAGGTCGGCTGGTCCCAGTGCAAGTCACTTGGAATCCTGCCCAGCAGGCAGGGATTGTGAATAAGTGTTGGCTGTTATTCCATGGAATATTATGCAGCTATTAAAATAGCCCTGAAGACATATACTTTTACACACAGAACATTTCCAGGATGATATTTTGGAAGAAATTTAAATATTTTCATTTTATTAAAAACATGACTTTTATTTAAAAACAAGTTATACAATAGTGTAATACGATTCCAAATGTTGTAAATATGCCTATAGACAGCAAACTATATACGAAGGGGGCATATATCTAAATAGTAAAACTAAGGGTAACTTTTCCTATTGCTACCATTATTATGAACACTTATCTGTTTTAAATTATTTAAGTGAATTAGTAAAAATTTCACTCACAGAAGTGTTCATGTTCTCTGACACATATTTATTTCAATTTGGGGGTGTTATTTTAATAATGCCATATATAGAGAGAGAAATATATAGAGATATGATTTTATTTGTATTTATTTATTTTTCTTGTTTCAGAACTTTTTTATTTGTTTATTTATTTATTTCTATGGCCGGCTCAGTCTGCCCTGAGGGCAGGGCTTGCGTAGCATGTGGTGCTGGGGATCGAACCGCGGTCCCTGCAGCCCCCTGCAGGCGCTTTAGACCACTGAGCTATCCTACTGGGCCTCTAAATATTGAGTATAAAAATTACAGAAATTACCAGGCATGGCCCTGCGTGCCCACATCCCCCGTGCTTAGGGAGATCAGGCGAAAGAATCAAAAGCTTGACCCCTGACCTCGGCAGCTGAGGCAGACGCAGCAGTTCACTTCTCTCTAAGCAGGGCAGCTTGCTGTGTGCTGCCCCTCCCCAGGGTGAGGGTCGGGTCGGGTGGAAGTCCTACCGCGGTTGCCGCCTGGCCCTCCGCGGCTGTCCTGAGCTCCTGGGCCAGGCCCATCTCTGCTGACGGAGCCTGAGCTTTGCGATGCACGCCGCAGGGTCAGGAGCAGGTTTAGCTGAGTGACAACTTACAGCCCGGTGCAGGAGTGGACTGCGGTCCTTTGGTCGGCAGAAACGGGTTCTCATTGAGGCAGGGAGCTTCCCTGTTAAAAAACAAAATCTCACCAGTCGCTTAAGAAGTGCCTTTTAGGCAAAAGGCCTGGCAGGATGGCTCAGTGGTCTAAAGCGCCTGCTTAGGAAAGCTTGTGGCGGCTGCAGAAACCGCTGTTCGATCCCCGGCACCACATGCTGCGCAAGACCTGCCCTCAGGGCAGGCTGGGCCGGCCATAAAAATAAATAAACAAACAAAAGTTCTGAAACAAGAAAAAATAAAATAATAATAATTTTTTTAAAAAGTGCCTTTTACAAGGACAAGCATGCTGGAACCAGCCCCCTGCTCGTGACCAGCGCCACCTGCTGACAGACGGCCGCAGCTGCGCCGCCGAGGGCCCTGGCTAGAAATCGCAGGTCCAGGCGGCTGTCCAGGGGTGCTCACGTTCTGCTTCGCCCTGCTGGTTCTGGTTCTGACTCTAGACCGGTTCAGGCTGCACCTCCATGCCCACTCTGTTCCTCCGACCAGGGATGGACTGCTTGGTGAGATCAAAATTTCAAAATGAAGCACTGGCAGTATCTCACTTCTTCATTTCCCCCAGGAAGCCGCCATGGCTGCTCCCGTCCGTGGTAAGTGTGCCCACTCGGACCACTGCCACGTTTGCCCGCTCCACTTTGCCGGTGCTTTCGGTGTTGTCCCCCGTTCAGGCCTTAGTGGACAGCTCTGAGGAGTCTGAGCCCAGGAACCAAGTCTTCCTCAGCGAATGAATCGCACAATAAACACTGGGATTAAAAAATCCAAGAGAGTGGCGCACGCCTGTAATCCCAGCACTCGGAAGGCTGAGGCAGGAGGATCAGTGTGAGTTCTGGACCAGCCTAGGCTACAAAAGTGAGCTCAAGGCCAGCCTGATCTACATAGCGAGACCTTGTCTCAAAAAGACAAAAAAAAAAAAAAAAAAAAAAAATCCAAGAGAAATGCAAGCAACATAGCTGAGAAGGGGCCGGTGAGATGGCTCAGTGATCTAAAGCGCCTGCTTAGGCAAGCTTAGGCAATTGCTGGGACCTCGGTTCGATCCCTGGCACCACATGCTGCACCAGCCCTGCCCCCAGGGCAGGCTGAGCTGGCCATAATAAAAAATAAATAAATAATTAAGAAAAAAAAGATAGCTGAGACGACTAGGCTGGTGGTACACGCTTGTAATCCCAGCCCTGGGGAGGCTGAGGCAGGAGGATCAAGCTGTGTAGTAAGACCCAATACCAAATACATAAATTAAAAACAAATAAGACTGGGCATGATGGCACATGCCTGTAATCCCGGCTCTTGGGAGGCTGTAAACAAGTGGATCACTACAAGTACAATCTAGTAGTGAGCCCCTAACCACCCTCTAGACCCTTCCCTAAAAAAATACATAAATAATCCAAGGGAAGCTTTACAAAAGAACTGACCCCAAATGGCAGGAGGTCAGGAGGCCTGGAGCCCTGGAGCCCTGGGAAGACCCCAGCCCCATACCAAGCATCTGCTGCATTCCGGTGGGGCCAGGAGAGGCCAACACTGCCCCCTGCTGGCACATCGCAGCTGGCACCCCACTCACCCTGCCTAAATCCCTGGGCATCCCGGCTCCTCATCCTGGCCTCCTGAAGCCAGGTTGTAGAGGTAGCAGCTGAGTAAGTAGGAGCAATGGTAAGAATGTCCAGGGAGAGTAGAGAGCAGGATGCGTGGGACAGACGAACGGGAGATACAGGCATGGTGGTACAGACCTGCAACACCAGCGCGTGGGAGACTGAGGCGGGAGGATCGTTGTGAACTCAAAACCAGCCTTGGATACAAAATGAGCTCAAGGCAAGCTGAACTGCATAGCGAGACGCTGTATGAAAAAGATGAAGAGACAGACAGACGGACAGACAGACGGACAAAGAGAGAGAAAAAAAGATTATGGAAATGGAAACAAGCAGCAAATCATGGCGCTTCTATCTGTGTTCTGTGATTCGCTCCAAATTGAAGGTTTGAGAATCAAGAGTGAGAGCAGGAAAGGATAGAACTGGCCACTTGAGCAGCCCAAAAGTTCGTCCTTGGTCCCATCAGGACCTTGCGGAGTGGATAAAAAAGTGGCACAGTGGTAAAGCCGCCTGCTCTCCCCTGGCTACCAACTCAGACACTGCACCACTCTGGCAACACCATCATGGCCGGCTGAAGGAGCTTCACCAGGCACCTCACCCAACCTGGCACAACCCACTGCACAGATGACATTAGAATGTCACCACTGTTGGCCTCTGAGAGCCTGGAGCCAGGCGTACGAAAGCCTTAGGCAAGCTGGAAAGGCCCTTCCCCAACAGACAGATCTTGCAGGGCCCTCTGGTGGCAGTGCCCCCCCCCCTTGCACGGTCACCATGCCTGAGGGTCACCAGAGCAGTGTTCCAGGGTGAAAGCCTTCAGTCTCCTTCCCTGCCAGAGGGGGTGGGCTCCGGTCCCAATGGATGGTTACGTGGTGCAGCCCGACTCAGACCCTGGCCTACTATCCCTGCCAGGCAGTTTGGTCAGCAGGCCACTACTTGGTGGTAGCTGTGAGGTCCCCCTCCTTAATGCAGCTGGCATGCTAAGGTGCTGACGTCCCTTACAATATTACCATTTTGGTTGTTTGTTTTTGAGACAGGATTTCACTATGTAATCTAGGAACTCACAGTGACCTTCCTGCGCCAGGCTTTTGAGTGCTGGGTAGAATGTTCTTTAGGAACAGTGGTCATTTTCAGCCTCTAAAATTACACTGTTAGGGACCTTGGAGCATCGTGGTGCCGCCTGGGAAGCAGCTCCCATGCCGCCTTGGCTGGGCCTGCTCCGAGGCCCTGTTCTGCAAGTCTACCCAGGGCACGACCCCTGCAATCAGAAGCCCACTGCCTCTACCTTCAGCTGCTATTTTAAAAATCAATTGTATCACTTAATTATCCGCAATCAGAAGCCCACTGCCTCTACCTTCAGCTGCTATTTTAAAAATCAATTGTATCACTTAATTAATAGAAAACCTTTGTACTCTCGTGGGGCACAGTATTGTACTTTATGTATGGACACAATGTAAAAGGCCAAAGAGTTTCCATCTTCGGAAACTCAAATATCATTTCTATTCCAGCTCTCTTATAGCTGCAGAAACTGGAAATTTATAATGAAGTAATTATTGTACAGTTCAGTAGCTACAATTAACCTATTTCTGCGCATCACTGGAGCCGCCCCTCTGAGTCGTAGGGATCCCCGCCACCCTCGAGTCTCCCCTCCTCCCCCTTCCCCAGCCCTGTGCCCTCCACTGAGGCCTCCACCCCACCGTATCTTCGCTACGTTCTCCCCTTTCACTCTTGCACTGGTTGCACAGGCTCACTGGCTTCAGCCTGCAGGTGTGCAGGAGCACAGCGCCCTCTGGCGCCTCCCACCCCGCACAGCCTTGCCCCTCCCCTGCACCCCACCAAGGCTCAGTTTTGGGGATGGGAGGTTCCGTGCCTGTATTCACCCATACCGATCCCTCCACTGTCCACCCTTCTAACCCTCCCACCTCCCCTTGGTCGCTCCCTCCTAATAAGCTCGCCTTCTGCTTTCTCGTCGTCTTTTTAGATTTGCATAATAGGGAGAACACGCGGTGTTTGTCTCAGCGTCTGTCCTATGGTGCTCAGCATGATGGTTTCCAGGTCCACTCATTTTCCTACAAATGACTGAACTGTGTTCTTTGTAGCTGGGTTAGACTTCATTGTGTGCATACACTGCAGTTTCTTTATCCCACCCATGTCTCGATGGACTCCTCATCTGGCTCCAGATCTTGGTTATTGGGAATCCCGGCCCAATAAATATGGGCTTGCAGATAGCCATATCATACATTTGACTCTAATTCTTTCAGCTATATATGATTAAGTGGTATGGATAGATCAAATGGTAGCTCCAGGGTCAGGGAGATAGCTCTGGGGCATAAGCACCTGCCTGGCAAGCACAAGGTTCCAAGTTCAATCCCCAGTACAACACACACACACACACATACACACACACACACACACAATGGTAGTTCCATTTTTGTTTTGAAAGAGTCTCCATAAAGGGCCGACCAAATAGCTCAGCAGATTAAAGCACCTGCAAGCAAGCACAGAGGCCAGGGGTTCAATCCCTGGGTCTGCTGTGCCAGCCCCACCCCCCAGGACATACTGAGATGGCCACGGAGACTGGGTGTGGTGGTGCCTGCCTGTAATCCCAGCTCTTGGGAGGCTGAAAACAGGTGGATCACTAGGAGTCTGATCTAGTATTGAGACCCTGAACACCCTGTCCCTGTGGACTCTTCCCTCAAAAAAAAAAAAAAATGAGAGGGAGAGTCTCCCTAGTTCCCTAGGGGCTGTGCTAATTTGCATTCCCACCTACAGTGCCTGACGGTTCCTCCTCCTCCACCCCACACCCTGGGCGGGACTTACTGGTTTGTTCTGGTTTTGTATTCATGATGATAGCCTTTCTGACTGTGGTGAAATGCAAACCCCAGGTAGCTTTCATTTGCATGTGCCCAGTAGCTAGGGATGTTGGATATTATTTGTGTGCACTTAGTAGACATCTGTACTTTTTTCTTTGGACAAATCTATCTGCCTATTTATTGAGATACTTGACTTTTCAGTGATAAGATCTTTGTGTTCATATGTTCCAGATATTCGTCCTCCGTCAAAGTGTAGCTGGTGAACATCTTTTGGCTCACAGGCAGGACGTCTCCATTCTGTTGATTATTTACTTTACTGGGCAGAAACTTTTTCTTTGCTGTGGTCCTATTTATTGGCTCTATTATTGCCCCATTATTGGACTTCTACTCAAAACATCTCTGCCTGCACCTAAGCATTCAAGTTTCCTGCACATTTTCTTTTAGCACTTCCCAATTTTCAGGGCTTATACCTAAACGTCTGACCCATTTTTTCTTTGTTTTCTTATTTTTTCCCTTATTTCCTTTGCCCCTTCCTCTTCCTTATTCCCTTCCCTATTTGAACATTCTCTTCCCATTTTACATTTTCTATTAGGTATTTTAGTCTTTATTTAAAATTTTGATTTCTCACACCAGAGAAACAGTTCAGCATTTACAGGTGGGTCCGGTTTGTTTCGTTTATGAGTGTCGCCTCAGGTCGCATCCATTTATCTAGAAATGTTTCAAGTTTATCCTGTTGTGGCTGAGTAGTACTCTGTTGTCCAAAACAAAGCACATCTTCCTTATCCACTCGGCAGCTGACAGGCACCTGCACTGCCTCCAAGCTCTAGCTGCTACCAACTGTGCCACCATAAGCATGGGTGTGTGCGCATTGCTGCGGTATGGTCCTTTTCATTCTTTTGGGAAAACGCTGCAAGGGGAAACAGCAGGGCTGAAGTGAAGCTCTAAGATGATCTTCTTTGAGCCGTCCCCATCCTCACCTCCGCAGTGCTCGAACCAGTCTTCACTCCCAAGAAAGGCGAAGCAGCCTCTGTTTTCCCCTAGCCTCATCGGCATTTGCTATTGGTTGGTTTCTAGGTAATGGCCATTATTTCTAGAGTGACATGGGATCTCAACATTGTTTTAAATCACACTTCTCAAATAACCAGTGATGCGAAACGTTTTTTCATGTATGTATTTGCTCTTTCCAGTCCTTCATCTGAGAGGTGTGTATTCGTCTCAGATGCCCATTTTTGCAGTAGGTCTTTAAATTTGAGGGGTGGCTGAATTTTTGAGTTCTTAATATCTTCTAGATACTAGTCCTTTGTCTGAGGAACAGCTGGCAGTCATTTTTTCTCACACTGCAGGTCATGTCCTCACTCCATTGATGGTTTCTTTTGCTGTGCAAAAACTTTTTAGTAAGACGAGATCCCAAGCCAGGCATGGTGGCACACGCCTTTAATCCCAGCACTTGGGAGGCTGAGGCAGGAGGATCAGTACAAGTTTGAGACTAGCCTGGGCTACAAAAATGAGCTCCAGGCTGGCCTGAACTGCACAGTGAGACCCTGTCTCAAAAAGACCAAAAAAAAAAAAAAAAGATGAGATCCCAGTTGTTGACTCTGTGATAGTTCCTTTATGGTCAGGGTTGTGTTCACAAAGTCTTTGCCTACACCAATGTCTTAAAGAGTCCTGTCTCTTGTATCTTCCAGAAGATTTTGTGTTTGTTTTAATATTTAGATCTTTGATTCGTTTTGGTTTTACATTAGTGCATAGAAGTCTAGTTTTTATCTTCAGCATGTGGAAAGCCCATTTTTCTAGTACTATTCATTCATTCATTTAATGCATTTGGTACAGGGCCTCAGCATGCAGCTCAGACTTGTAGTGACCTTCCTGGTTTTCAGCCTCACCAGCACTGGCATTACAGTGTGTGCCACCACACCACACTGGGCCTACATTGCCGGCTCAGCCGGGTTTCTGTTGTCAGCTCAGTGTGCCCAGGTTCATGGGCGGTGCAGCATGTGGTGCTGGGGATCAAACCCAAGGTCCCTGTACTTGCTTGAGCAGGCGCTTAGCTGAGCTATCTCGCCAGCCCTCCAGCACCATTTATTGAAGAGGCTCTCTTCCTTCCAGTGAAGATGTCTGGCTCCTTTGCCAAAGACAAGGTGGCTGAGTGTGTCTGGAGTTGTTTCTGACTCTTCTGATCTTTTCTGTTATTTCTCAGCTCCATTTTGATTTGGTTTGCTTTGTTTTATTTTTCCAGTGCCATGCTGTTTTTGTCAAAATAGGTTTGTAGTATAATTTCAAGTCAGGGATTGTGATGACCCCAGTATGTGCCTTTGCCGCCTAGACCGCCTCTGCTATTCTACGTCTCCTCTGGTTCGAAATGAATGAGGATTGTTTTCTCTATTTCTGGGGACTATGCTATTGGAATTTCTTTTCTGTATCTTGCAAGGGTCTACGGGGTCTCACTGCGCAGAGCAGACTTGTGATCCTCCTGTTTTCAGCCTCCCAAGCACGGGGATTACAGGTATGCGCCACCATGCCCAGTCTCAACCGCTGTCTCAGCGTGCCCTGTGGGCAGGGCCGGCACAGCATGCTGGGGATCGAACCCTGACCACTGCCCTCTACCTAAGCAGTCACTCTAGTCCACTGAGCTATCAGGCCAGCCTTGCTATTGGAATTTTGATCAGAATTGCATTAAATTTGTGTAACAACTTAGAATGGCTGGCCATTTTGACATACTGTTTCTTCCTATCCAAGAACAAGGGATTTCCCTCCATCTCCTGATATCTTCTTTGGTCTCCTTTCAGAGCACTGCACTTTTCAATATTGAGGCCTTTTACTTCCTTCATTAGATTGATAGATTGATTCATTTTTATTGATGCTATTTTGGGTTTTTTTTTTTTTTTTTGGTGGCACCAGGAATTGAACTCAGGACATTGTGCTTGCCAGGCAAGCACTTTTCCACTGAGCTATGTCCCTGGCCTCCTTTATTGATGCTATTTTGAAAGATGTTGTTTCCCTTTTTTTCTCTCAGCAAGTTTCCTATTCATGTACAAGAAGGATATTTGTTTTTGTGTGTTAACTTTATAGCCAGCTATACCAGTGAGTTTGGTTATTAAATTTAAATCTGTTGGTGGAGTTTGGAGTATTCTATGTAGAGCATCATGTCATGTCCAAGTAACGGTGACTTTACTACTTCCCCTCATGTGCTTATTCTTGTCTAATTGCTCTGGATAGGCTGGGGAGAGAGCTCCATGGCACAAGTACCTGCCTGGCAAGTGCAAGGTCATGAGTTCGAACCCTGGTCCAGAAAAAGAAAAAAAAAAAAAAAAAAAAAAAACAGGAGGATCACTATCACTGTGAGACCCTGTAACTGCTCTGGATAAAGTTTCCAGAACTACACTGAATGAGAGTGGTGACAGTCTTGTTCCTGATATTAGAGTGGAAGCGTTAAGTTTTTGTCCATTTAGTATTATGTTGGCTATTGCTTTCTCATAGATGGCTTTTATCAGATTGAGATAAAGACCACCTATTCCAATTTTCTGTAAGCTCTTTATCAAGAATAGGTTTTGGACTTTGTCAAACCCATGTTGTGAGATGATCCTATGATTTGGTCCTTGACTCTGTTAATATGTTGTATTACACTTACCATTTGCCTATGTTGAACTATCCCTACATCCCTGGAATGAATCCTACTTGGTCACGATGTATAATTTTCTGGATGATTTGCTTCATTCTGTTTACCAGTATCTTACTGAGAATTTTTGCCTCTATGTTTATTTAGGAAATTGACCTTTAGTGTTCTCTCTCTCTCTCTCTCTCTCTCTTTTGTCTTTTTGAGGCAGGTCTCGCTATGCAGTTCAGGCTGGCCTTGAGCTCATTTTGGTAGCCTAGGCTGGTCTCACACTCACATTGATCCTCCTGCCTCAGCCTCCCAAGTGCTGGAATTACAGGCGTGCGTCCCCACACCCGGCTCAGTTCTCTTTTTTTGATTGCACTCTGTCTGGTTTTGGTATCAGGGTAATGCTTACTTCCACAAATTAACCTGGAAGCATTGCTTCCGTTTCAATTTTATTAGCACTTGAGAAGTAGTGGCAGTGAGTCTTTTCTAAATTTCTGTAGAGTTCAGCAGTGAGTCCATTAGGGCTTAGGTCTTTCTTTTTTAGTAGGTTTTTGATTATATATTTATTTTCATTGACTGACATTGGTTTGTTTAGAATTTCTATATCTTCTTGATTCAAATTTGATAATTCATGCATATCTAGGTATTTAACCCATTTGTTCTGTGTCTATCTTATTAGAATACAAGTTCTCAATGTAGGTATTAATGATCTGGATTTCTGCAGGATCTGTTGTGATTTCCCCCTTTTTATTTCTAATTCCATGGATGTTAGTCTTTTGGTTCTTTCTTTTTCTGTAAGGTTGGCTAAGGGTTTGTCAATTTTATTTAACTTTTCAAAGAACCAGTTCTTCATTGATTCTTTGTTTTGTTTTCAGAGTCTCCATTGCATTAATCTCTGCTGTGATCTTTATTATTCCTTCCCTATGAGCTTTGGGCTTGAGTTCCTTTTCTTTTTCTAGAAGCTTGAGGCTTAATGTTAGCTTGCTTACTTCAGCTTGCTCTGTCTTCCTGATATGGCTGCTTTCACTGTGTCCTGTAAGTCCTGGTATGTTGTGCTGGCATTATCGTTTAATTGTAGGAACTGTCTAATTTCTTATTTTTACCTGTGACCCACTGGTTGTCCAGGAGGATGTTACTTAGTTTCTGTGTTCTTTGAAAATGTTTGTCGTATCTTTTCTCATTGGCTTCAATTGAATCGCACTGCAGTCTCAAAACACACATGGGATAATTTCAATCCTTTTCATTTGCTTTACACAGGTTCTATGAGCTAGTAGGAAGTCTGTTTCAGAGAATGTCCCACATGCAGTTGAGAAGAATGTATACTCCTATGCTGTGGGGTGGATGATTCTGTAGACATCTGCTAAGTCCATTTGCTCAAAAGTTTGGTTCACTTCTGATATGTCATTGTCTTTTAGTCTAGTTGACCTGTTTGTAACAGTGAGGCATGGAAGTGCCCCATTTACAGTCGTATTGGTGCTTTTTGGTTTTTCATGTCCACTGATACTTGTTTTGTAGAGTTGGGTATCCTGGCATTTGTCACATATATAATTATTATCTCTTCCTCTTAGATTGTTCCCTTTACAACGATCTAGAGACCTTCTTTGTCTTTCTTAAATGTGCTGGCTTGAAATCAATTTTCCCTGCAAGTAGGATAGCTACCCCTGCTTTTTTTTTTTTTTTTTTTTTTTTCTGGGTCCCAGAAAAACAGAGCACTTTTCAGTCCTTTACTTTCAGTCTACTAATTTCCTTTTTAATTAAATGTGTTTCATGTATGCAACATATTTTTGGATCTTGCTTCTTGATCCATTCTGTCAGTCTGTTTTGATTTGTGAACTGAGACCATTAGCAATGGTGGTTATAGCTGATACATACTGACCTACCCTTGTCACGTTGTTTTCTGTTCTTTGTCCCCTTCGTCCCCCATGTGTAATAGCTTGCCTTGTCTGGCATGCTCCTTCTGTTTGGCTGCATACGTTACAGTCCTCATGGTCTCTTCCTAGACTATCCTTAAGAACATTTCCAAGTGCAGTTGGGTGTCCACAGATCTCCTCAGGTGTCCTTTATCATGAAACAGCAATTATTTCTCCATCAATTTTGAAAGATAGTTTTGTGGAAGACCGTCAATCTGGGTTGGAGTCTGTTTTCTTTTAGGGCTCGAAATATTTCCAATTGTGTTCTCCTTGACTTGAATGTGTTGAGAAGCCTGCTATGATTCCAATGGGCTTTCCTGTGTCAGTGATTTCTTTCTTAACAGCTTTTTAATATTGTTATTATGTTGAATTTCTTGAACCCTGACTGTTATATGCTTTTGTGTATCTTTTTTTTTTTGGGGGGGGCATGCTAATTGGAGTTCAATATGCCTTACATTTGTTGTTAAATTCTTTTTTTCTTGCTTGGGTAGTTTTCTGCCATGACTTCTGTGAACAGTTTTTTTTTTTTTTTTTTTTTTTTAATCTCCTTTGTGCTGTCTCCTGCTTTTTCACGGACTCTGGTGAATCCTGTATCCTGTATTATCCTTCATTGCATGATTGCTTGTGGCTCCTGCTATCTACAGCAATCTCTCTCTTCAGCACTGTTGGCCACAAGCCAGCCTTCTGCACCTGAGGTTCCATTCCCACGGTGGCTCATTCTGTCGCGTACACTTGCAGGGGAATTTTATTTATTTATTTATTTATTTATTTATTTATTTATTTATTTATTTATTTGCCTT
>PVJA010015015.1:0-46274 GCA_004027025.1 Myocastor coypus
TATATATATATATATATATATATATATATATATATATATATCCATGTCCTTTTCCACAGGGTTGTCAATGAAAAATTTCCTTATATGTTGAAGTGTAAGAATAAATCAACCAAGAACATTTATTATGTTATAAACTTCCCACATGCTGCTGTGACCTACGTTTCCAGGCGTGACTATTAACTTTTAATTCGCCTTCCAAGCACTTTGTGGATTGGCCCACTGCAATTACTTTTCTCAGATGTGTTCCTCACAGGTGCTCTATACATTCACTCCAAACACTCCCCTCAGCCTCCCAAGTTTGTAGGCAGACACCAGATAACCAAGATCAGCCCCAGTGTCCTAGAACCCTCGATGCTACCCCAGTGAGCCAGGTTGTAGGTAGCTGAGGGGATCGAGGCAGTCATGCCTGCCACCAGGCAGAAGCCACCTCACCACGGGTGTTCCTGGCACACTGTTCCTAGATGCGACTGGCAGTGTTCTTTCATTCTGATAAGCATACTTTTTCCCCTTGTCTATCCCAGGGTCAGTATGTTATGCGCTGTCACCAGAAGAATTTTCAAGCCTTCTCGGACATTTAGGGAAGTGAGCAGGATGAGAGAGCCATGACAATTGAGTTTTAAGTGGAACGCTTTTGATTTGCTGAGTCCAGACCAGGGCGAGAACAGCATGAGACATTGCAGGCTGGAGAGCTCATCCCTAGCTGCATCCGTAGATGAGTCTGCCGCTATGCTGGTGGTGATTTCTACATCTTCCACTCAAAAATTTCTTTGACGTGATGTTGGCTCAATTGTAAAATGTCCTCCTGTAGGCTCATGCATTCAGAGATGTGAACTTCCAAAAGAGATTGGATGATGAAGGTTCTCACTTCGTCAGTGAGCTATCAATTAATCGATGGATGAATTATTCCATGTCATGATTGAGAAGTAACGGAAATTTAAGAGACTGAGCCTACGTGAAGAGAGCGGTTCATGAACTTTTGGTCTGTATGTTGTCCCAGACCTCTTCCTCTCTGACTCACCTTAGTTCTGCTTCCTAGCTGTCACAGGTAAATTCCTTTTATCCACCACACTTTTGTGTCATGTTTCTGTCTTACAACAGCCCTAAATAGTAGAGGTAGAGGACCAAGGACTGAACTCTCTGAATGTAAGAGTCATCTTTGACCATTATTTTAAAAAATCTTTTTTTCTCATATTTCTCCTTACAGCAATGCAAGGATGAATAATCCACTGAGCATCTGGACGTGCAGCATGAGCAATGTTAGCTACTTACCTCAGGAAGCTGGATATGAGCCTCTAAGGGAGGCTACCTTACAACAAATAAAGCCACACATGAGCTACACTTTCCACATGGAAGCTGGTATATCTGTACGTCATAGCCTAGGTTCACAGATTCTTAAATCACAGTTTGTTGCTTCTTTGGTATTG
Organism: Myocastor coypus; assembly: GCA_004027025.1. NCBI lineage: Eukaryota > Metazoa > Chordata > Mammalia > Rodentia > Myocastoridae > Myocastor > Myocastor coypus. The sequence goes on from PVJA010015015.1 coordinate 1,425, forward strand.
ATGTATATTGTTACTCAAGATAGAACCGTTGTTGGTCCAATTTTTCAGGCTGCCTTTATGACTGGAAGCATTGGATGGAACCACCACAGTAGATAATTAGCACCTTGTTCTTCTTTCTAAATGATATTTTTAGATAGAGATAAAAATCTTCACTTGCATCTTTTGTTGCTGAGTAACTTGTTTCTGTTGCTAGGATTCTGGTGTTTGCCAGCCTCCCAGGGAAATTGCGAATCACTCACACGCAGGCTAATAGTCCACTGCTTAGTTCAAAGGGGAAAAAAAAGAAAGAATAGTCCAGAAATACCAGCTTAATTGACCTAATTATTCAAGTAACGTGAAACACCGAGTCAGCGTGCATGGGCAGACTCCGCACGTTAACATGCTTAAGGCCTCGATTTCTTGGTAACAGCCCAACTGCCTTGTCTCAGAAGGAGGCCATGGAGATTCTCTGGACATTTTAGTCCTTCGTATAGACCAAAAATTTATGAAATGAGAGGTGGCTGCCTGAGCCTGCTTCCCCTTACCACCCAGGAGGGTTGTTTTTGTTTTGTTTTGTTTTGTTTTTTGTCTTTTTGAGACAGGGTCTCGCTACGAAGTTCAGGCTGGCCTTGAGCTCACTTTGGTAGCCCAGGCTGGTCTGGAACTCACACCAATCCTCCTGCCTCAGCTTCCTGAGTGCTGGGATTACAGGAATGCGCCACCACACCCGGCTCAACTCAGGAGTTCTTAAGAGTAGATTACCCGCCAGAAATCAAGTTTCAAGCTGAAGCTGTTCAAAGTCGATGGACCTCAGTTCCTCCGTGTGAACTATTCTATGCTTCCATCCTCCATAAGCTGAACTCACCTTGCAGTCCCTGGGTTGTCTACAAAAGCTAAATCAATTTTCCAAATATAGATAGATAGATAGATAGATAGATAGATAGACAGACAGACAGACAGACAGAGATAGCGTTGCACATTAGCATAATGTGAAGGCTCCCACTGAAGAGAAACAAAAGGGGAAAATAAAGCCATAGAAGAAAGCCTAACGGAAGCCCACGTGTCTCCCTGGCCATCATCTGTGGAGAGCCGTGGCTAGAGATGCTCAGTAAAGCATTTGAGCAGCACCCTCCTTGCCTTCCTGGCTGCAGCTCCTGTGACTGTTCTCTCTAGCTGGCTTCACCTGTGGCCTGAAGATTTCATAAGCAGACGATCATCGTGTATATCTACCTGTTCCCCAAAGCCTAGTGTGCTCAGAATGCTTTTTCAGAGATGGCTGAATCTGCAGTGTGTGATGCTGGTATTAAAATTATATGATTGATAAATCAGTGCACTGATGGCTTTAGCATAGTAATGGCTAGAATGCAGTGGGAAATCCTGCCCTAGAGCAAGTAACCTGCATACAATATAAGGGACAGAAAGAGTCTAGTTATGGCCCCTTGTTGGTTTGCTGCCTGCACAAGTCCTTGCGTGTTTCTGTCCTGTGGGGCCTGTTCACCATGCCATGACGCCATGGAGCCTACTGATTGAAACTTCTGCAAACTGAGAGTTAAATAAACCCTTTCCCCTTGAACTTCTGGTTGTCTCAGAAACAAGCAAATAATCAAGACACAGAAATTCCCCCTCGCTAGCATCTCTGATATTGGTGAGTTGTGCATGCCCTCAAAACCCTATGCTCAGAAATGTGGCTTTCTGCAGGCGACTAAACGTGAGAGTTACCATGTTTGTCAGTGGAGTGTGTCACTGGAGTCCTCCCGGTTCCTTGAGCTTCCTTCTCACAGCTTCATGCTCTTTCCTCTCAGGGGCTCACTTCCTGAGGTTTGAGGCCTCCTCTTGAAATCAAGGTGGAATCTCTCATGACTCCAAGAATCATAATATCCACATATTCTCTCCATGGCTGAAAACAGAATGCTATGTGGAAGGTACCATTATCTGGTGTCACCTGGACAGGTAAGCTTGGTGAGATGAATGCCACAGATCTAAAGCTTTGGCCAGCCTTTTTTGTAGGAGGGAGTCCAAGGACTCTCTTTTCAAAAATGGCTTATATTTTTATACTTTTAAGCTGCAGATATGCAGAGTCCTTGGTATTTTCCAAGATACTTTCAAGGCATCTGTTCTATTGTTCTGATACCAAATATTTTACTTCTCTTTTTCTTGCTAGTCTTTCCAGAAATCCTGCCTTTCTTTGGCTCCACTTCACAGGAACTCCCTTTGTAGTGAAACAGCAGGCTTTTCAGTTATTTCTGCTTTTTATACCCGCTTCTTACCAAAGATGTGTATAAAACCAGCAGGAAATACTTCTGTCACAGCCTAAATATTGGACTGCCTTGAAATTTCCTCTGTGAGATTAATTGGCCCACTCCCCTTAACCTCACTCTCCCACCAGGTCTCAGGACATGGGCAAGATGCAGACCAATTTTCTGCCTGAGTATAAAATACACTGCCTCCCGAGTCCAGCTGACAATGGAGTCTTTATTTTTCCCCCAGCTGAACCTCCTGAGCCTGGCCTTTACTGCTCACATTCCTCTGAATATTCTAACCTTTTGCTCTCAGACAGAGAAAGGTGGGAGGGAGCACGGATACCGATACACCCTTGCTGGTCGCGCCTCCAGGGACTAGCTTCCATGCTAGGCTCCGGTTTCAAATGGCAGAGTCCTCTACAAACTTATCAGTGGTAGTCCACTGATCAACACAGTGCTCCTATGATTCAGTTATCATCAGACAACCCAATTTGAGAACACAGTGCTTTAAGGAGGGCTTATAGCTCTATATTATAACAATACTTAACTAATCTCTCAGCGTTTCCTGTCTACAGTAGGAGAGATTCCCTTCAACCTGCCTCCTGCATACAAAGGCACAGTCATATCAGTGGATATCTGTGTCATGTGGAACTGGTTCGCAGGAAATGTGAAAATGGATGGAGATGCTAACTGTGGAAGCTATAAAATGCTGAAGGTAGATCTTGATGATAAATATCTATCTGAGAGATGAGAAATATTGGAAAACTGAAACCTCTGCTAAACTGCACCTGCCCTGCACTTTGGACACCCCTCACAAAAAGTAGAAATTATTTTCGTGTTTCCTCAACACAAAGCATATTGCCATTAATAGAGGATTAAAGTTGTCTTGACCTGGGAGTAGCTACAACTGCATTTTTTCCCAGTTCCCTAATCTGTTGATTCCCTATGGTGAGTAAGTGAGTATAACATTATAAACTAAAGATTTCTCACAAGGCTAGATTGTGGGAAAATAAACAAAGGGATTTAAACTATTGGCCATCTGGTGCATTCAGACCTTTCTTGACACCAACCTTCCCATTCTTATAAATGTGACTTGTTTTTCTCCAGTCCTTTGCAAATATCATACACATTTTACATTCAAATAGGCAACTTCTGCACTCCACACTGCTTTAGGACTGCTGTAACTGATACAGAGATCACCATTCTAAGTCAGAAGTAGAAAGTCATTCTTGCTCACCTTCAAATGGCCAAATCTCATTCTTTCACATGTCTAAACACAGAACAAATGATAGGCCTGCTTAAAGTCAGATAATTTTAACTATGTTATTACTTCAATATATACGGTTATATAAAGATGCGCTTGCAATGTTACCTTAACAAACAACTACATATATTTATAACACTCTATAGGTTAACCAGAATAGTAGAGGGCTCTGTTGTGAGTGCCCTATCTTGCTGGTTAACACCACTCAAACAGGAGTTGCCTCATGCCTACATTCACCAATACTTCACATTTTTAGTTATTTTATTCCTTGTTCTGTAATTTTCTTTGCCTTTGCTTACCAACTCATGCTGGTGTTTCTGGAATTCTCCTCCACTATTCAGGCCACTTCAGTGCTCCAAACAACAGAGCTCAAAAGTAATGTCTAGACATCAAGAAGGTAGTTTCACAAAGCCTGTCATGACCCAGTTTGAAAGTCTTGGCTCAAAATTTTCCATTCTACTTCACAAGCTACTTGCTGAGCCCTACATGCTCACCTTCTCTGCTCTGGCGTCCACTCTCCACGGAGCCGCGTGGACACAGTGCTGCCACTTCCCTTTACGTCGGGCTCTTGTTCTCTGAGATGAGGTTCTGGACAAGTGCAGGCCTCAAAGCCCATGAAATCATTCAAGGAGTCAATAAAAAGAGCTTGGCAAGTGTAGCTCCTCCTACCGTGTTTTCATTCACATGGTATCTTGTCCAGTTGAGCTGGCTGCTCCCCTCTGTTTATATGCACCCTGCTGTGTGGACAGCTTAGCAGTCCACTTTCCTGTCAACTCAGTGGAACAAAGCTTTCTACGGCTTTCATCTATTTGTGTCAATGTGTTGTATCTTCTTCTCTAAAGAATGTTTGACTCTTATGAAACACCGGTTTTGTGCAGCTATTCACTTTGCTGTCAACATTCATCAGAATAGTGGAATGGTTTCATCTCACATATGTATTCTTGCCAACTATAGATATTCTATGTACTGTCACATCAAGTTAACACCGCGACACCTTTGCCTTTCTCACAATAGGCCATCCGTACATGTGAAACTTCCCTTTCCATTCATCCTTTCTATTGCGATTGTGTGGTATAATTGAACACTTAAGTCTCAAGGAAGAAATGAGGAAAGAGCAGAGAAGATGAACACTGGGCAGAAATAATATGAGTTTAAGTCATAATCTTATGATAAGAATTTACAAGGTTACTTTCTGTGAGAAATTTTATTCCATAACAGTACAAACTTACAAATACAGTAAAGTATGCAGGTGATAAAATGTAGAACAAGTGAAAGAAAATGAATATTGTCCTCGTAGTATTTATATTAACCATCTATGCTCTTTCTGCTTGGTATTATTAAAATTTCTCATTTGTGAGATAATATATAGATGAAAAATTGAGTGAATTATTTTTCAAAATTACTGATCAACTGACTTTTGTATAAAACAATCTTTCTTTTTAAAATTAATTTTAATAAGAAATAATAATGAGACAGTTTCAAAACACCTTAGTAGGACAGCCACAATAATTAATACAGTACATATTGTTGTCTTCATAGTAGTTGTTCAGAATACAAGATGTAGACATGATAACTTTACTAAGCACTATTGGTACAAATATATTTTCTCACTGATATAACAGAAAGCAGTTGTATACCTAGACCAATGTTCCATAACAGTGGTGAGTTATCAGCAGAACTGACAATGTTTGAAGCTGTTGACGTGGGTCTTTTACAGCTCAACATACTAATCCGGCTTTACTTTTTATGCATCATGGTTGAACTTTTCTGCTGGGTGGTTAAGGCCAAGTTAAAGCAAGTCCTATGTAACAAAACATATAACTTTTGTATCTGACAAGGTTAGTCAAATCCCCACAGGATTTACCTTGAAACAATATACAGCATTTTGTAGAACTTTTGTCAGTGTCACCTGTTTAGATGAGACATGGCCATTGCTTGACCAGTTGTTCTCTGTGAAACCCTGCAAATCCCATTTAATCCAGCATGCACTTGCTGGGAATTTTCCTAGAAGAACTGAAAACATGAGATCGTAGTCATGTTTGTCCACCTATGTTTATAGGGGCACAATTTGTGATAGCTAAATCTTGGAAACAACCAAAATGCTCATCATCTGAGGAATGGTTGTAACTGAAATTCTTATACGATGGAATATTACTCAGCTATAAAGAATGATAAATTAGAAGACTTCATATATATGTGGATATATCTTGAACATATACTCACAAGTGAAATAAACCAGACCTACATGTGCAAATGTTATATAGCCTCCCTAGTGTAAAAGAGTAAAAGAAGAAATAAAAATGGAAAGGTGTAACAGCTGAATGGAAATTAAGAATTTAAGGATTAACCAATAAGGAGAGAGCAAGTAAAAAAGTAAGGAAACATGGCAAGGGCAAAATCATGCATTTATATACACAGGATGAATTAGGCAATGGTCCTAAGTATCTCCAACAGGTTTTTGACCTTCAGAGTGGCAATGTATACAACTAAAACCATGCTTGAAATGCCTGTCACTCTGGTCTCTTAGATGTGTGCTGCTTCTAATTTCATTTCAGTTATTGCTATATTCTCTCCCAAGTAAATGTTTGTTTAAAAAGAAAACAAACAAGAGTAATTAAAAAGAATATGAGAGAAGGAAAAATACCATAGGATTGACCTGCTATCATTTAGTATATGCTTAGATTTCTAAATTTCTGTGTAAAAATGTGTAACAGTTTTTTTAAATCATATTCTATAGGGATTTATTAGAATATCAATGATTGATGGAACGTATTGATTCCTTGTTAAGTCTAAGTCATTTAATATTCAGAAAGACAGTGATGTTAAGCTCAAGTGCCTTGGGGCTGGGGAGATAGCTCCAAGGCACAAGTGCCTGCTAGGCAAGTGCAAGGTTGTGAGTTTGAACCCTGGTCCTGAAAAAAAAAAAAAAAAAGCTCAAGTGCCTATGCTATAGAATAATGGTATTACTAAACTTTGATTCTGGAGGGTTAACAACTTAAGTTTGCAGACCAAAAATTTAGAGAAAAAGAAGGGCTAAAAGGATAGCCAATATTTTGGCTATAGCTCCTCTAGGTCAGTGAGGACACAGGACATAAGAGAACCTGTACTGTAATATCCTAAGACTCAATGGTGTCTCCAATTTTCTGTTCAAGGAGATCATGGGGCCACAGAGGAAAGGGACTGACGATGTGTAGTGTACCCGAGGAGAGTAACCTAGAGAGAAAACTTTCTCTCTCTCTCTCTTTCTTTCTTTCTTTCTTTCTTTCTTTCTTTCTTTCTTTCTTTCCTTCTTTCTTTTCTTGTAGTACTGGGGATTGAGCTCAGGACCTTGTGCTTGATAGGCAAGCAGTTACTCTACTGAGCTATCTCCCTGGCCCCTCATGCATACTACAATCCTTACCAGCCTTTTCTACAAACATCACCATTTGCCTAAAATTCTATTTATTCTCCAGTTATATTGCCCTAATATTTGTTGTACTTCAGAATTATTTTTAATACACTCACACACATAATATATTTTAACGCCCCCACCCCAGTTCTCCATTCTACTGCAGCATATTCTAACCTGCACCACAGAGATCCCTGCCACTAAAAGTGTACTTGAATGACTTGGCCTGGTAGTCTCTATGCATGTGGGCCTTACTTTAAAGTGCAATATTTTTCTTACTTACTAGACACTTTCCATTTATGCATTGTCACTAATGTTGATAATAAATCATTTATTGGACTGAGCTAGAGTAAAAATAAAACTTCCTGTCTTGTTAAATAGTGCTATCATATAAGAGAACAGAACCAACATTTTTTATTGTGTGTTGAACTTCTGGCTCCTGGAAAAAAAAAAAAAAAATTCCTCGACTTTTCTCTGTTGTTAAGCTTTGAGATTGTCTCTTTTTTGGGTGGGGTGCCTATATTTAAGGAAAAATGAACTCTACCATACGCTTTTTAACATGATATAAAACAAATGGCTCCGATTTCCAAAACTGACATTTATGAGAAGTAGTAAATTCATCAGTGCACTGCTAGTACACTGAAAACTGTACCCAGTTTTGCTGTGGTCACTTATTATGGAAACTTAACAGACACTAATTCTGACTATGGATTCAAGAAATAGGGTTTAATGATGGAGACTGTTAATGCGGCAAACCACATGAGCCTGTGGAATTCGCTTTTTCATAGCTATCGTCCAGGGAGTAGCTCTGACCTTCAGTAATGCAGATCTTAGCGTAATTTTTACATTGTTTTTCAAAGTACTTCTGTGAAAAATGCCATTGGCCTTAAATGGACTTCTAAAAGTATTTTATTGCTTAAAAGCTTTGAAATTTTGAGGCACTAACAACAAAACATTATTGTAGCATTTCAAAATTTAGAATTAAATTATAGTGAAAATATTAGCATCAGGTGGATAACACATGCTTCTGCTTTTGTTTTGTTTTGTTTTAGAGAAGGATCTACAGGGTATTCAGGGTCTCACGACTGGATCGAATACATAGTGAACAGCCTGTTTATAGCTCCCAAGAGCTGGGATTACAGGCGCACTCTACCATGACCAGTCTCAATTGTTGTCTGAGCGCACCGCGGGGACTGGGCCAGCAGGACAGGCCCAGGCATCGAACCCCTGGCTGTGAGCCTGCTTGCAGGTGTTTTAATCTGCTGAGCTATCAGGCTGGTCCTAAAATGCTTTGCTCTCACACGGGGCCTTTTATTTCTAAAAATTTCCATCATGTAAATGAACATATCAACAACATAAAAAGTATTGCCTACTCTATAGAACTAGGGTGCTTTGCTCTAATATAAGCAAGAGTTTGAAGACAAAAAGCAACTAACTGAAATGCATGAGTCATAAAAAAGAAATCCTTTAAAAGAAACACTTACTGCATTAGTTACTTGGCCACTGATAAGATGCCCAGCATGATATGTAGGATTCTTTCTCCTGCGGTGCCAAGACATTTGATATCTAAAATGCTGAGAGTCTTGGTAATTCAATCCAATTGGAGGAAACTGAAAATTTTGTCTTCTAACCGCTGAAGGTTAGAAGGTAGGCTTAATCGCTTACCTCCTCTCTGAGGAGAGTCTGTGGGACCGTGCTTGCAGGCATGTGCATGTGTCCGTATGCATTATCTGGAGACTGGATGCAGAACATTAATTTGTTAGATATTTATTGATTCTCATTCAGTAGTAGTCTGGAAAATAAAGCAAGATGTCTATGTATCCAACACGACTATTCCTCTCCATATGGTCATGTATCTTTTCTGAATGTAAATATGAATTGAATCTGCTGTAAGGGCAGAGTCCCTGCTGACCTTGGAAGCCTGCACCTTCTCAGGCCTGCTCTAAGGCCGCGTTCCCACGACCAAGCTTGGTAAGCCTATGAGCAATAGCTAAACGTGAATAGTCCGAGATATACACGTCCAAAGCTGGCTGCGTGGATCAAGAAAGAAAATCAAGGGATAGGGAGAGCTCAGCACAAGGCCCTAGGTTCAATTTTGTGGAGAGGGGAGAGAGAGAGAGAGAAAGAGAGAGAGAGAGAGAGAGAGAGAGAGAGAGGAAGAGAGAGAGAGAAAGGAAGAGGAGGAGGAGGAAGAAGGAGGAGGAGGAGGAGGAGCTGGAGGAGAGAAGAGGAAAGGAGAGGTAAGGAGAATTCAGTGCTACATGGTATAAAAGAAAAATATTTACGCTAAAAAAATTTACAGACTAAAAATCTATTGTTAAAAATAAATTTCTATACAATAGAAACCTAAAATAAAGACGAAGCTAGTCTGCTTTTGGACAAAGTCAACTTTAAGCCAAAACTGATAAGAAGAGTCAAAGAAAACCAAAATTCATTTATTAAGGGAGTAATTCACCTTGAACATGCAATAATGACATATATGAATTTTACAGTGAAGAATACAATGTCATGGAACAAGTATGAGACACAAAAGTCAGATACTGTCACAATTATAGAGGCAAACTTCAGTACTCCACTACCAATATGCAAATCAAATGGTTAAAAATTATCAAAACTATTATACTTAAAGAAAATGTTTAAATGAATATATATGTATATATATGTATATATGTATATATATATATACATATATATATATATACATATATATGTATAATTTCACCTGACAATAGAACACACATTCTTCTCCATATGCAATGGAACTTTCTTTAGAATAAACAACTGGAAGCCAATAAAGGATGCTTAAGCAGACGCCAAAGAAAGAAAATTATATTGTGCCTGTGACTGGGCCAAGATACACTTAAGCTGGCAAATGCATGGAACATAAACAGAACATTCAAATTTTCTGTATGTCGTAGAAAAAATAAAAATTGTTCTTAAAACTAAACAATAATACCAACACAATATACCACAATTTATGGGACACTGTGAAAGCATTCCTGAGAGAGAAATACAGAGCTCTGAATGCCCACGTCAGAAAAATAGAACAAAGCCAAAAAATTAACCAGATGATAGATTTAAGTCAGGAACAACAAACAACCCAAGTCAAACTCCAAAGGTAGCATAGGGAGAACAGAGTATTAACCAGTGAAACAGCAGACAGAAACAGAGGACAGAAAGACAGACAGACAGACAGACAGACAGACACACACACACACACACACACACACACACACACACACACACACATGCAAACATGCACATGCACACACACACACATACACAGACAGGCAGACAGAGAGACAGACAGAGAGTGAGAGAAAGAGACCGTGAGACAGAAAGAATTAATGCACATCTAGTTCTTCGAAGGAAAACAAATAGTGACAGCAACACTAACAAGAAAAAAGAAAGAAATGTCCCAAATCAATACAGTTAGAAATGGTAAATGCTAAATTGCAAGAGATATTGCTGAGATTCAAACACTTTATTAGAAATTATTATACATCCTGCATACTAATAAATTGGAGAATGCAAAAGAAATGAATAGATTTCTAGATTCATACGAGTTGCCATAATAGAATATAAAAAATATAAAGACTGAATAATCTAATAACAGGCAGCAAAACTGAAGCCGTAGGATAAAAGAAGAAACAAAGAAAATCAAATAACTACGCAAAGCTGATGTCTATATGTATTTATTGCTGACTTCTAAGAGGGTAATTTCACAGCAGACCTTCTTAATCTCTTTGATCAAATTGAAAGGGAAAGAGTACTCCCAAAATCATTGCTGGAAATAAACATTACCAAGAGTCTCAAAATTAGATACGAAGCCAATAAAAAAAAAGTCTAAGTCAAGTTTTAAAACACATGTGCATGCAGGAATCCTCAAAAAGACATTGTTACACAGACTGAAGTAACTCATCGCAGCACCGCATAACAACATCAAATGGACATAGCTTCGGTAGCCTAGATCCGCACACATAAATTAATACAGGTGATGTCTTACATGAAAAAGAACCTTGGACAAAAACATGTGATATTCTCAATAAATGTAAAAATTGAGGACAAAATTCAGCATTCACTAATTAAAAAATCATTCAAGGAAATAGGTATAGAAGGCCATTATCTCATTCTGATAAAACCATGCATATGACAAACCTCCTGCCAACATTATATTAAAGGGGGAAAATCATGAGATATACCGTATAAAATCAGGAACAATAGAAGGATATCCATGGTGCCAACCGAATACCTCATTGAATTAAAGTGGCTGCAAGCAGGTTCAGGGGTTAGGGGTTCAAACACCAGGCCTGCCAAGCTGGGCCCACCTCCAGGGCTCACTGAGAGGGCAATGGAGAGTGGAAATGGTGGCATGCCGGTAATCCTAGCACTTGGGAGGCTGTAACCAGGAGAATCACTTGAGTCAGATCTAGTAGTGAGACCCTGAACACCCTGTAGACCCTTCCCTAAAATATAGGAAAAAAAGAAGGACTTCGATTGTCATCATTACTTATTAACAGTACTCAAAATATTAGCAAGAGCAGTCCATCAAGAAAAGTAAATAAGACACATATGGGTTGCAAAGGAAGAAGTCAAACTGTCATGTTCAGACGGACATGATCATTGGCTTAGAAGAGTCACAAAAGCTCCACTGAACAATTCCTAGAATTAATGATCAAGTTCATCAAGCCTTCAGAAGATAAACGTAATGCTCATAAAAGAATAGTATTCTTGTACGCCGAAACTGAATTGGGAAAGGAAATTTGAAAACAAAAGAAAACACCATTTGCAATAACACCGAGAAAAGCCAAACACCTAGGAACTGACTTGGCCGAGGAAATGGAAATCCTTTATAATGAAGACCACTGTACTCTACAAAAGGGAGGTGAAAGGGGTCATCAGAAAATGGAAAGATACCCCTCGCTCTTGGGTAGGTAAAACCAACAGAGTCAGAATGGCAATAACTCAAAACTGGTATACAGATGGAGAGCAGTCCCCGTCAGAATAACATCAGCGCTCTCACAGAACTGGAGGAAATTATCCTGGAGTATACATGGGACAAGAAGAGACACAGGATAGCAGACGCAAGCCTGGTGAAGGGCAGTACAGTGGGGGCCAAGACAATACCAGATCCACAATTACGTTACAGTCTACAGTGACAAAAAGGCCATGGAAGCATACAAAATCAACTATAAAAGTGCAGCATTTCTGCACAGTAGTAACAAAGTCACCAAGGGGGAAACACAGAAAGAACTTTTCACAGTAGTACGAAAAGCAAATACATAGGAATTAACCTAAACAGAGAAGTGAAAGTCCTCCACAACAGAAGCATTAGCACTCTGAGGAAGGAGATTAAAGAAGATATCAGAAAACGAAGAGGATGGCGAGATGGCTCAGCGGGGTCAAGCGTCTGCTTAGGTAAGCTTAGGCAATCTCAGGGGCCGCAGTTTGATCCCCAGCACCAGATGTTGTACCAGCCTCGCCCACAGGGCATGCTGAGCTGGCCATAATATTAAATAAAAAAGACAATAAGATGAAAACATATCTCCTATTATTGTATAGGCAGAGTCAATATGGTCATGCATACAAAATTTTTATGCAAAATTAGTGTAGTCCAAGTAAAAATACCAATAGCATTCCTTTCAGAACTGGAAAAAGCAAGCTTAAAATTTGTATGGAACCAGAAAAGAACTACAACAGCGAAATAAATTCTGCACAGTAAGAGGCAAGCAGGAGACATCACAGTCCCAGGCTCTAATTTATACCACAGTTTTTTACCACAGTGATAAAAACAGCATGGTGCTGGCAAACGAAGCATAAGCAAAATAAAAAGGGACAAAGACCAAGAAGCAGTTTTACAGATCTGGAACAGGACAGAAGATGGAAGCGCTCAGTGCACATGCAGCTCTTCATCTTTCCAAAAGGCCAGATCTTTATGCTGAAGGAAAAAGAACCCTTGAGCAAATGGTGCTGGGAAAACTCAGCGGTCCACACAGCCATCACTGAACCTAGGCACCCACACCTCTCGCCAGCCCTGAAGTGAAGTCAAAACTGACCGAAGACCTGAGCATACACCATCACATAAGCTGGAGCAAGACAAAGCAGACAGAGCACTTGGAGGTCCAGATGGAGGCAAAGACTTGTCGAACACAATGCAAATTCCGGAGGAAAGAATAGCAAGAAAGCAAAGTCACACCAAATTAGAAAGCGCTGAACAGCAAATAAATCACAAACACAATGGAGAGGCAACCCACATCAGGAAAGATTTTTTTCCCCCCAATTACTCTTTAGGAAAAGTCTGCAAAGGATCCTAACAAAGGATCAGGTGGACAAGCTGATTTGACAACCTGATCCTTTGTTACTGCAAAGAACTACAGAATATTTTTACAAAAACTTATCCAATTGTACTGGCTAAAAGTACTGAATTTGCCCATATTTCAACAAAACACAACTTATTTTTCATTACATTCAATTTTATTATTTCACTTTTAAAGGAAAAGGCAAAGAACAAAAATCAGAAATGATGACAGAAACAGAGCAAGATACAACAGTATATATGTTACAGATTTTCAGAACAAGAACAGCTGATTAACGCAGGGTGATATATGACCTATTTTTATCATCAAATCTGTTGTGTAAGATTGGACCTGTGATTTCGTATTACCATTTGTGTTTAGAAATGTTAAACCTTTGTTCTTGTCCCTTTTCTTTTTTCTTTTTGTCTTTTTAAAAAAATTTTATTTTGAAGAGAGTAGAGTAATAATTGATATGCCATTATACATGGTACACATGTAGAAGGCCAAGATGACAAGCATCCAAGCATGATTTGTGTGTGACGCTTGCTCTCCTCAGTGCAGCTGCTCAGCTCACGGAGATCAGCATGCAGAGTCAGTCAGTCAAGGTGAAAATTCTACACGTGAACTACTCTTTCCAAAACAACTGATGGAAATCTTTAGTACATAAGAAGGAATGCGTAGGGAGGGGCGGGGTGAGGGACAGAGAAGAAATCAGGTATGCTGCGCAGCTCTCCCAGCTGACCACACTGAATGGACTCACTGCATTGCACGCACATACTACTAATAATATAAAAATTAAAAGTTAATTATTGCACCAAGAGACTAGAACACCCCGTGTGGTAGCTTATGGAACTGACTGCACTCGCGTCTGTCATCAGTAGTCTATCTCTATGCCAGATCCAGCTGGGGTTCTACCTGATGTGTGTGGGTGGCCCTGTCGTATCCAGGAGGCAGGAACTGGCACCCGCTGTGTGAGAGGAGGACTGGCTCCCCAAAAGGAGCACACGAGTTGTGCTTGTGGTTCTGGGGCCCGGTGCTTATGCCTCTGAGCTATCTCCTAAGCCCCCAAAACTGCTTTTCTTATAGTTGCAGAGGAAGGAATTCTGTGAAGAATGATTTCTTCTGAGTCATCTTTCTGGCTCATAGATGCTGCCCTGTCCCAGTGCTAACATGTGAGTACCTGTGTGTGTGTGTGTGTGTGTGTGTGTTGTGTGTCTGTGTACATTCCTGCACATGTGAATGTGTGTGCATGCATGCACATGTGAGTTGTGTAAATGTGTGTGCATGTACTGAACACAATGTTCTTTCTTTCTACACAGAGAAGATTAATTAATAGATTAAGGGATTGCTATATAACCTCATTTAATTATAAGTAGTTGCTCTAAAGCTTGTCTTCAAAAGCAGTCACGCTGTGAGGTATGGCAGATTACCCGGTTAGCATTGCAACATCAGTATTACAGGAGGCATAATTTAGCACCCGACCAAAGAGCTGTGTGCTAACAGACCTAGCCTAGCTGTACATTATGTTAGACAGGACACTGGTAGATAGAACAGGTTTTTCACAGAATATTCTTTTAAGCAAGAAAAATCTCCTGAGAGCTACCAAAAGCCAACATTCATTCCTCTAGCCAGCCTACTCTTACTTTGGTGCCACTACGGTGCAAGGCTACTGCTGTCCCAGTGACAGCTGACCTCAGTGGAGAGCCAGGCCACACAGACAGGGAAGTTGAGATCTATCTCAGCACAGGGAGGACAGTAGTGCAGCTGCTGAGGCCGAAGGCTGGGCAAAATCTGTGTTACCTACTTCAGAGGGAAGTACGGGGTGTGGTAATCCCAGCACCTGGGAGGCTGAGGCAGGAGGATCAATGTGTTCGAGACCAGCCTACAGAAGTGAGCTCAAGGCCAGCCTGAACTGCATAAGTGAATAGTGAGACCCTGTCTCAAACAGATAACACAAAGGAGAAGAAAAGCAAAGCAAAACAAAGCAAAGCAAAGAAAAGAAAAGAAGAGATCACCAAGTTTAACTGTCAGAGCAGGTTTGCTGCTCAACCTGAGGGCTCCTCTGTGTGCAAGCCAAACAGAGACGGAAGCTCTTTCTGGCTAAGGGGCTTTATAATAGTGCTTTTCTGGTGAGCAAAAGGAGTGATCTAGAGAAGGCGGCTGTCTTGTCCTCTGTGTCCTCCAGAACTCGCTGCCCAGGCCTTGGGACACCACTTGTATCTGAAGGGATGTGTCCTGTCCTTGTCTGACATGCTGGGTGGGCTCATCCAAAGAGCAGTGTCCCTGCCAGGGGTTCTGACACTGGCTGCGTCTGAAAAGTGAATGAAGGAAGCCGAACCCTGTCCAAGACAGGTGCTATGATGTCAGTAAGGGCTGATTCCGGAGAACAACAGAGCAGCGCGCAGACGATGGCATGGAAAAGCAGCATCTCTGAGCTGAGAGGCGGGCAGGGCAGGCGCATCGAGAATGGGGCACCAGAAGCTCCTTTACTAGAACGGCCTTCAAATACGAACTGAGTAAAAAAGGAGTCAGCCAACGACACAGGAAAATGGGGCTGCACTGAGGCGTCTTTGTTCTCTGTCTGCTCTTTGCATCTTCCTGACGTTTTAGTGGACAAGAAAAAGAACGTGTCAACTTTATTGTTCTTTTATTAACATTTGAATCCTAGCAAAGAAATCCAAGACAAAATATGATCAGAAAGCTTTAAGCCTAGATGTAGGACAAGACTTGTTTCCGTTCCTAAAACGTTAGGTTTTGTCATAGGGAGAAATAAGTGAGTGTTCCTTCCGAGGCAGACTGCATGTGCATTCATTATGTGTAGAGAGAATCTGCTCGCAAGTTCAGGTGTGGACGGCACGTCCTCAGTGAGGGAGAAACTTTGCACCCTCCGGTGGCCCCACAGGCATGTGCTAAATATCAATTCAGTGTAATTCATAGTGGAAGAACTCTAATGAGAAACACAGGAGAAAGTCAGCAAGTTGTTTTAGGAATAATTCTTCAGTTCACTGAACTGGCAAAATAATGCTGCTTCAAACTATCGAATGAATTCCTGAGTTTCCTAAACAAAGCTCAGTTTTGGCGTGAATTATGCATTACCTACAGGACTTCATTTGGTGCGTTATGCACTTCTTTCCTTTTGGACATGTCCATAAGACCTTATTCAAAGGAAATGTGTACAGTTGTCAGGGAAAAAATGGATGAGAAATAATTCATTGAATGTTTCAAAAGCAAAAGAATTTATGCACAAAATATGAATTATGAAAAGCATTCTATTTTGCATTGTGAAAACTTAAACTATTTTACCTTATAATTCTATAAATATAACCATCATTAGCAACCAATAAACTCTTTTTTTTTATTTTATTTATTATTTTTATTCTTGTTTCAGAACCTTTGTTTGTTTATTCACTCATTTTTATGGCCGGCTCAGCCCGCCCCGAGGTCAGGGCTGGCGCAGCATGTGGTGCCGGGGATCAAACCGTGGTCCCTGAAGCCGCCCAAGCTTCCCCAAGCAGACGCTTTAGACCACTGAGCCATCCCGCCAGGCCCCTAAACTCTTTTACTGTCACATGCAAGAGATTATGAGTTAAAAACAATAAGAGTGATTTTACTACTGGGAATGGTGGTGCACACCTATAATCCCAGCACTTGGGAGGCTGAAGCAGGAGGCTTGGTGTGAATTTGAGACCAGCCTGGGTTACAAAAATGAGATCAAGTCCATCCTGAACTACATAGCAAAACTCTGTCTGTTAAAAAAAAAAAAAAAGTGATTATACTGTTATTGAACATGTAAGTAGTAATATTTTCAAGTATTCAACCATTTGGTTTAATTTTGTTATAAATTATTTATAATTTTCATTAATTCCAAAAGGTATATATATATATATATATATATTTCTCAAGTTGTAATTACTTTTTAGGTTCATAATCAAAATATCTCTGAAAGAGTTTTTCCACTATTATTTCCTTTCTCATCATTGCCCTGAACTTTTAGAAATTATTAGTGTACAGTATAGATGGAGAAAAGAAATATCTTCAAGCAAGTTAATGAGAAGTTTTTGAGTCTTTAACTCAATTTTTGAAAATATCCATGTTTGCTCTTCTTAGTAATTGTTGAAAGTCTTCGTTACTATTGTCCTCACTTCTAGAGCCTTGAGCTATCAAGACAGTCATCGTAGCTAATAAGTAGCTCAGCACTTCATGTAGAAGCCAAGGGTGCTGTAGTTAGGATCCTGACCCTCTCTGTTGGCCCCTGCGTAGAAGTTTGATCTCCTACCATGGTGCTATTAGGAGAAGGTGAAACCATTAACAGGTGTAGCCCAAGCAAAGGTAGTTATGTCTTTGGAATGTATCACTGAAGGAGATGTTAGGAACCTTGCTTGGGTGCCACTGTACCCTGGTATTTTTTTCCTTTACCCTGTGCTTTAACTATGTTGTATTACACTGGTGCAAGTCCAAAGACAAATGAGCCAAAGGACTATGGACTGAAGCCTCTGAAGCTGTGGATCAAAATAAGCCTCTCTTCTTTCTAAGCTGATCCTCTCAGGCACTATTTTCATAATGGCAAAAAGCAGATTACTAACACACAGAAACTAATAAAATTATGACGTATTTTTTAAATACATAGGTTTTTAACATTATAGTTTATACAAGGAAAAAGGCTCTAGCTTTACAAGCTGCCTGGACAAGATCCTCTGTTTGACCACATGTCGTAAATTCATGCTCAGTAAGAAAGATGCCAAGTTCCATCTCTGAAAGTTATCTGCCACACTTTAGTAGGGAAACAGCCTCAGCAAAGTGAGCGCCAGCGATGTCCTTAGCGTTGACCTCCAGAGGTTGCAGCGCTATGCGGAGCCAGACAAGAATGTACCAAAGGTAGACGCCGGACTGAGTGCTTAGGATCAAGCAGAGACCCATTCCCAAATCAGGGTGCTTCTTTGTTGCATTCAGGGAATAGTGTACAGTACTTAGCTTTAACTGAAAATTGATTTAGATCTCAGTGCTCAAAAATCTGAAAATGTCAAAGCACTAAACAGTTTGGAATTGTGGGATCTAGAACCTATGTCCACAAAGCAAAGATACTCCAGCCTGGATGGATTGTTCTGCGGCACAGAGAATAGGTCATAAGCATGCAATGCGCATTGCAATCCAACACGCAAAACCACTGCGGGTAGGATACGACAGTAGAGGACAGCACGTATGTGGGAACAGGAAGGATGCAGACGTCTTTACACCTAGACTCACATTTCCTGTAAACTGACAACTCCTCCAAAAACAATATGCTAGAAAATTATTTTAATGGATTATATAAAAATATTATTGTGTTTAGTCATCTCTGTCACTAAATATAGCATTATATTTACTGTGCTCTCTAAGGTCATGTGTGTCTGTGTATGTGTGTGTAGAAAGAGATTTCTACTGGCAAAAAGGGACAACACACACACACACACACACACACACACACACACAAAGACAATGAGAGAAGCACCTCTGAGTCTGGTACTAGTAGCAAACTTCATTTCTACTTATAGTGCTCGACACTATAAGTAGAACACCTGATCTCTGTTCCCTAGGAGATCAGTTGTGGGACTATAGTGTCACACAAGTGCAAACCAACTGTGAGTCACACATATGAGAAATTGAAGTTGTTGGGTCCTCATGATAGTCTACAGGCAGAGCTGAGGTAGTGATGCCAAGACTGAAAAGCAGCTACAAGTACCATCAACACCCGCAGAGAGTTCGGGCTGCACAGAGAGCACAATAAATCTGTTTGCTTAGAATTATGGGCTTATTCTCTGGCACATGCCTCCTAAATAGCAAAACAAGGAGTAAAGTCTGCGACTGTTTTCTGTCAGAGCTGAAGTTCCACATATTGTGGAGACAGGTAGTGTGAAAATAATTAATGTAATAAAATACAACCATAAAGGGAATATCATGTCCAAGTTGGTTTTCATAATTTATTAAAATTCTTAAGACTATCTATAGAAAATCATTCATCTGTCAGAGCCCCTAGGTACTTTTGACTAAAAAGTAACAGTTAGACTTCATAAGTAAGCTATGTAAATAGTGAATAAAATTAGATGCCAACATACTATGGGTATTTTGCACTCAGTTTATAAAATTTTAAAGTTAAAATTAGTATATATTACAGCAGTTGTATATAAGTCATTGTTTATAGCACCGTTGTACATCAGCACAGTAAATCTTTTGCTCTTTTTCATGTGGATGCATAGGCTGATAGCTCTGTTTTGTCATCAATTATTTTTAAACCTTGGATGTCATAAAAATCCAAATTTTCAACAAACGCAAAGTTATCTTATTGTTGCATATTATTATTCCAGGGTCCCACCGTGCAGCTCAGGCTTGTGGTGATCCTCCTGCCTTCAGCCTCCCTGAGAAGCGGAGCTGGGATTCCAGACATGCATCGCTATGTCTGGAGTGGGAGCTCCGGGAGCAGCACTGCCACCACACATGGTCCCAGGGATTGAACCACAGTCCCTGTGCTTGTCTAGGCAAGTGCTTTAGCCCGCTGAGCTATCTTGCTGGCCTGACTGTTTCATACTATTATGTTTATTTTCATTGCTCTATTACCTGTAGCAGCTGCTATGGTGTACTGATGCACTGTAATATAATTAGAAAACAATTACTTCTTTGCACTTTATACATTTACAGCATTGTACTAGAACTATACTTAAAATTCTAGCATTATGCTTAAAGATCAATCTGAGTGGGAAACATACTAAGGGATAGGGTGCACTAATTTGATGGCTGTTAATTAACAGATAAAAAAATAAAGATGTTTTGAGAGGAAAGATATTTTACAGATCATGTAGAACTCATAAAGCCCACTCGCCATTATTGAAAGGAAGGGAATCATAATAGTCTTCCTCCTTTTCTGCAAAATTTTTACTTCAGATATTTATAAAACTTCCGAGACAAATATGGAAGTGAGAAGAGACAATGCCCACCGCACCCTCCAGCCAGCACGTGTCTCAGTTACTTTAATACATGAAGCATATAACCATGTGCATTGCTATTTAGATCCAAAATACAAATGTGCTTTGTATGCACATGGATATACTGTATGTGCAGGAACACCACAATAGGACAAAACGCTTCGCTTATATGATTTTATTTCAGTATAATGAGAATGTTTTATGTCGAGTGAACATGAGGGTATGGAAACATGAGGCAATAACCTTGACCTCCCCAAACAATAACTGCATTGGAGAGCTAAGAAGAAACCGGTGGAAATTGAAACCGAAGTTAGCAGGTATAAATACCAATTTGTGAGTGTAACATTTGAGGTCACAGGGAGGACCTCAGAGCTCGTGAAAGATGCAGCATGCGTCTATAAATTAGGAAATTGAGAAGGAAAAGTGGAAATACACATTGGAAAAGGAAACGTCCTTAGGAAACGAATTCTTCACTAAGCACTGTAGATCAGTGTGGAGTTTCGCTGGCAGAAGAGAACTAAAGTTTTGGGACCAGGAGACTGATGCTGGCCTAGTACCCCAGGAGGCAGAAGACAGGGTGAACAAGCTTGAGAAGACAGAGGGAGAAGAGAAGCAACTTCTGCTGGCAGTGCCTCCTTGGCAGCAGGTGGAATTAAGAGTTCCCATGAGGGGCGTTACGGGGCAGGTGCTGAGTGCGGGGCACACCTAGTAGAGGACAGCCATGTCATCCTGCGTACCCACGTGTGCCAGCAGCAGTGCAAACTGGGGGAAGCTCCCGGTGTGTTGTGAGCATAGTGCTACGCGGTTAATGCATGTCTTGTATTTAAATCCTACAAAGACTCTTCCTACAAACATACTTACATATATGGTCCATACGTGTATTATTTAAGGTAGCGCCATGAGGGAGGGAAAGGACAGATCTATTTAGCGACGGGACTGCATCAGTGGCTTTGCCATTTTACTCAAATTACATTGGGCAGCTAAATCTGGATGCTTATAATCCCTCTCCAAATTGTCGCTTTAGCAGAGCCCAAATTCAGATGGGATTTAGTCTCAGGACTTAAATCACTTGCTAACCTCTTCCTCACAATTTCAAGATGGTTTATGACACTCTTTCCTTGCATGTGCATGGGCTTTGAGTGCGATGCAGAGCATTACAACTTCAGATCCTTTGGTTTTTCCTGTAAAGAAAGTGAATGTGACAGAAAAGAAGTGAAAGGCTGCAGCATAAGACCTGGTGACTGAAGGGGATCAGAGAGCAGGAGCCCCAGAGTGCTGTCGCGCACTATTTCCCCATGGATCTAGGTAGGACACAAGGAAGTGATGAGTATGGCCAAGTCTTTCTTTTTTCTCCTTTAGACCAGGCTTAGACAACTGCGCGGTTGAGGATAGGACTGAGAAACAGGACATAGAGAAGAGTGACCCTGGGCTAGGCATCTTGCCTGTTTTGTAGAGCTTCCATTGGGATCCTGATTGGTTTCCTTTGAACCTCATGATTAACAGAGAGAACTCTGAGGTCTACGATGAGCGGCCAATGCCCCGAGATCCTTTGCTGCCACAGGAATTGTAAATTATAGAACTCTATAGATGTACTTTATATTTACTTAAATATTGCATACCAGTGACAAAGAGTTCATTATTATTATTTTAAAAATTATATGGGTTAAAATAGCATATACCGTAATTGAAAAAAAAAAAAAATCTGGTATCTCATAAACGTGTGAGACATTTATAAGCGTTATTGAATGCTTACCAATAAATTACATTTTTCTTTTAAAATTCTCAAATCTCAATAACATACGCTACCGTTTAACATTCTGATAGCCAAATTTCAGTTGAAATACATTCATTGCATGTTTCCTACATGACGACCTGCTAGACCCTGTTGACAGCAGAGACACAGTGAGGCCTACGGCATTTCTATGTTTCTCAGAGAGAGATGTTTTAAGGCTCAAGAGAAACCGGCAAATGCAGCGGCAATGGGCTTGTGAAGGTAAGCAAGAGTGCACCTTCAAAGTGGTCTAAGGAAAGTTCGGTATGTATTTGCAGTAGCGTTCTACTTGCTGTAAAGAAGGATAAGCTTTGCTCATTGGTAGGAAAACGGATGTACCCTGAGATCGCACTGTTAGGTGAAGTAAATCTGACCAGAAGGATAAATATTTCAGGGTCTCCTCTTCTATAAAAATCCGAAGAGGGAACAGAACAAAAGAGAGACAACAGGACGTAGGCCAGTATCTCTTTTGCACAAGAGGACCAAAAGATGAGTCCGGGGGAAAAAAAGAAAGCGAACAAGGGACAAACAAACATGAGGTGTGGGCCGGGGAGATAGCTCAAGGGGCTCAAGGGCACAAGTGCCTGCCTAGCAAGTGCAAGGCCTTGAGTTTGATCCCTGATTCCAGAAAAAAAAAAAAAAATGGTTAAAGCAGAAAACCTGAGATGCGTTGTCCAGACACCAATTCCTTGTGAGGAATTTAATCATCTCACTGAAGATGCACTAATGAAAAATAAAAATTAGCAATTCTTCCAGTAATACCTATCATTCTTGAAAAATCATAAAGAATAACCTTTGATAGAAAGCAGACACTAAATAAGAGGAAAATAGTGAATCCTTTAATGTAGCTGATTAGCCAAAGACCTTTTTCCTAATTTATGTAGAATTCCCTCCCCACGATGAGGCCCTAACACGCTTACTCCGGGTCATGTGCCATGGTAGCCCTCTCTGGGTCTTCCTGGCACACATGACGGACGAGAAGGGCTGGTCCTTGTCTACACCACTAGTGGAACACACTCTTCACACCTTGTTTTTCGGATCCACACCAGTCAGATTTCAACCAAAGG
Source organism: Myocastor coypus (assembly GCA_004027025.1). Classification (NCBI taxonomy): domain Eukaryota; kingdom Metazoa; phylum Chordata; class Mammalia; order Rodentia; family Myocastoridae; genus Myocastor; species Myocastor coypus. The sequence continues at coordinate 24,386 of PVJA010015015.1, forward strand.
ACGTGATGACTTCAAATTCTATCTTTTACTAAATCTGCAGTTCCCTGTTAGCAAACAAGGGGATAAATTTTGTGAAAAAAACTCCCTTGCCTCTCCTTGCCACAAAAGTTTAGAGAAGAAATAATATTTCTCAGTCATGGCTCTAGCAGTGCTGATAATCGACGGAATACAGCACCAGCTACTGCTCTGTACGCACTCATTTTTTGGTAAGAGTTTGGAATTTTTACAAGTTACATTGAACTGGGACTCTGCTATGATATATTTCTAGGTGATGCAATTATCCTACATGGGACACAGATATAATTCTGTCAGAATATTTGAAAGGTTTCTTCTTTAAAATTATTTCTTTGTCAGGAAGTTATGTCTTTAGCAGTAACATGGAAAATGTAGACGATCTCTTAATGATTCATTTCTTTGGCAGAAGAAATCATGACCACAGTCTGTCCTTTAATGAATGTAATTATACCTTCTTTTAGAAAAGCTTTCCTTCACAAAGAAATTAAAAATACTTAGAAGCTAAAAAAATATATTTTGTAGCTCTACTTAGATTGATTTATCAAGGCACTATTCTCTTATAGTCTGTCTTAATTATTTCTCTGGTTGCTAACACAAAATATACCACACTCAAAGTGAAAGGGAAAAAAGGTTTGTTTAGCTCATAGTTTACAGAGGAGTCAGCTGGTAGCTGGCTATCTCTAAAGCACAATGGACACAGCAGAGGAGAAGCAGTTCGTGGTGGCTGAGGGCAGTGGAGCAGTGAAGAAGCGAGCGGCAGGCAGGCAGCCACGGGGTCTCTCTTTCTGCCCCTTGCATTCTACACAGTCTACGCATTCTGGGTACCAATCCTGTCCACAGTAGTCCCTCCCATCACAACTACTGCTAACTCTACTTAACCAATCAAATTTGATTCTTAATTGAATATCCATAATCCTGTCATCACACATTCTGAATCCAGCTGCCTCTGAAAAAGTCCCATCTACAACTACGTGAGACTTTGGGCGCATCTAGATACAAGCCACGACACAGCACAGTGAAAATCAGGGCCATGCAAGTGCTTTCCTCTAGTGCCAGACAAATGGTCATACTCTTCTCCACAGTGTGAACTGCAAGAACTACACTTTGGCCTAGGTTTCCACAAAACAAAAACAAACGAACAAAAACTAACAGAAAGAAATTTAAAAATCCACAAAGACATAAGAAACACAAGAAAGTTCTATTTGCAGGAATGCTAAAAGAAAATTCAACATCTAACCAAAGCTAGAAATCTCGTGGTTTCCTCTGATCCACGGCCAACTTCTCATCCAGATAATGGACGATTGCTCTTCCTACACTGGTTAACATCAGAATGATGTTAGCAGTGCTTTTTAATGATAGTGATTTTTTTAAAAGCGATGCATGATTTCTTGCTCATGTTACAAGAACTTAGAAACAAGATATCTAGCCAAGGCTAATAGCTAGTTTACAGTCTCTGTGAAGAATATGTCATGGAGGTTTTACAACTACAGACATTTTCTATAACCTCATCTGCTTGAAACACTACCAAAAGCTAACGCTCAGAAGTGTAATTCATCTCAATCTGCCTGCCATGTGCTCGGCCCTGTCAGTGCAGAGGAAAATATACATGCATAAAGAAAGATAAAGCAGAAGAGTGCTTGGAAACAGTGAGGCGTGGGGTGAGGCCAGGGGGTGGAGCGCTGAAGCTGAGAGAAAAGCCACAGATCCCAAGCCACTGTTTCAAAGGAAAACTGCACAAAGTAGAATGGGTTTTAGAGCCACTCTTCCTGTGATAATGAGTTCTGCACTGAGTGTTGAAATTTACACAGGAGTGCTTCAAAGTCTCACATCCAATCACAAGAAAAAAGTATTTTTCTGATGTTTAAGTTTAGGTGACCAACAGGGTCGCTTCCCTTGTGTTCTGTTTGTGTGACGGTTGAGCTACATGGTTGTGGAGACTATGGTGGGCTCCAGGTAGCGGTCCTCCCAGTCCGTGCACCCATGCGTGTAGCTTTGGGGAGGGACTGGGTCACGGCTGAGGATCCTAGACCATAGGCACATAAGCAATACTGAGTTATTCCACTGACTGGTCTAACATAGTCCTGGATGTGCTGATAAGCTTACTATGCAGCTAAGATGCAGCTTGAATCTATGAACACCAACCAGTGGGGCTATAGTCTGCTGGAGGAAAAAAAAAAGGAAAGGGAAGGAGAAGGAAGTCTTCCACCTCTCCAAAGCCACCCCGAGTGCTCGTTTTCCTCTTCCATGCCACCTTGCCCCAGAGCCAGCCAAATAGGCTCTGAAAGCTCTGCACACTATAAGCTAAAAGTAAAACCTTTCCTTTTTATCCAGAGAGTTTCAGGTCTTGCATCTCAGTGACAAGAGAGTAGCTAAGATGTTGCGTCGAGTCCTTGTGCCTTTCTCTGGCTCTTGCTGTGCCTCTTCTTCCAGGCTGCAGTGAGCTGAGCAGCCCCCCCCCCCCACTGAGGTCACTCTGCCTCTGTCGCCTCTCATTATGCACTGAGGCCTCGGAAACCATCAGCCAATCAAACCTCTTTTCCTTTCTTTTGCAGGTATCTTGTCCCATAAACGGAAATCTGACTAGTAGCACAGTAATTTTCAGGAAAAGAAGGAAGAAGGGTGACGTTGTCTTCTCGTTTACTTGCTACATTAGAATGAAGTCACACGGGTGAGAGCAGGCAGAAAGGCAAAGGCAGGACAGGTGCGACTACGTGTGTGGAAGGACTCTGGAGAGGAGATGCTTGAAAAGTCATCTGATGAAGGCGGCAGAGTGAAAGCTCTTCACTGGAAGAAGAACTTGAGTCCGTGGAGGAGACAATGAAAAGCTCTGAAACACTGCACGTCTACTTTTGTGCCTTTTTCTCGTATGTGGGAGAAAACAAGGCCATTTCTGGTACTCTTGGCCTAAGCAAATGGCACAACGAAGACGCTCTCTACCGAGATGGAGACCAGGAGAGGTTATTCTGTGAAGGAGCAGGTACCCAAAACGAAGAAACTGGCTTTTCAGCGTTTAAATTTCAGAGCACTGGTTACAGAGCCAATTGAACTGGAGAAGTTTATGCTTAGATGCTTAGGTAGATTTTATCTGAGTCCTCAGAAACAGACTGGCAATCCTTGGAACATAAGAGATTGTGCAGGGAGTGAGTTTAGCTAGAGGCAAAAATCCAATGCCGAACCCTGGGTTTTCTGATCTAGGAAATGTGAGGAAAATAGACAAGATCTAGAAAAATAAAACAAAATCACACCCGGGCGTGGTGGCTCACGCCTGTAATCCCAGCACTTGGGAGGCTGAGGCAGGAGGATCGTTGTGAGTTCGAGACCAGCCTGGGCTACAAAAGTGAACTCAAGGCCAGCCTGAACTGCATAGCAAGACCCTGTCTCAAAAAGACAAAATAAATAAATAAAAATAAATAAATAAATAAATAAATAAATAAATAAATAAATAAATAAAATCACAAGGCTAATGATGGTACAGGAGAGCCAAGGAGGACTGACATAGCAAGACGACGGATAGAAAATGCTTCAGAAACCACATGCTACTGGCTCTGTTAAATCCCCCTTCAGAAGCAAAAGAAAAAGAAAACCCATTTACTTGATATAGAGAGAAGGAGAGCAAAATATGATTACTGGATGTGCAGACAGAACAATGGACAAGGGACACATGAGAGGACACACACCTGCTGTTTGGAGACATGAACAAGAATGCCCTCCGTAGTTTCCCAAACACCTGGCAGAACATCACTCATGGGAGAAAATTTCAGTTGTGTGCAAATAATGGAGCGCTCTGACACTTGGGTTACATAGTAGATGATGAAAGGAAGGTACTAAATGTTGACAAATTTTATAAAATATTTTGCTTTGGCTTGAACTAGTAAATTAGGCAATACCTAGAGATATAGTCTAAGGTAACCGAAGAACATTTAGGATGGAGATAGAACATGTTTGTAAGGTGATGAAAATTACCTAACTGAGGTCAAAGTAAGGTCAACACATGTAGAAAAAATGCTCAAAAACTCAGCAAAGAAGTTAAGTTAAATGTTCTGCAAGATGCATGGAGATTAGCAATCATAGATTTCCCATTAGGAGACCCAGCTAGTTGGTTTACGCAATTTTTATTTCCAGTCTTCTGTCAGAAAAGGTGAAGAGTTTACTGAGTCATGAGGATTGGAGATTTGCCTCTTTGATAATGATTTGGTTTTCTTCTGTTTTATTGAATCTAGATCTGAGGAAAAGACTCCAGTGAGAAAAAAAACAAAAAATAGGACTTTTTCACTGACTGTTGACAGCAAGAGTATGTACTTGCATTTGACAATTATTTTTATTTTACATTAGCAAAATTAGGTGTAGCAAAGTTTACCCGTACTTCATTTATGTTTATGTAAAGAAACGTAAAATCTCCTAAGACCTTACGCAGTTTCCATGCCCTTTGATTTTATGACTATGAACAGGATAATTTTCAGATGTTTGAGAATCAACTCATTTATTTAGATTTTCTATTTATAAACCTACCACACTTGCTTCAATATTAGCAAAACGAGCTTGCAGTAAATATCCAGATGTGGCTGGTCCAGCGCACATCTTGTTTTCCAGTCTAGATATTCATTCTGCAGTCACTTACTCTGAAACCCCCCTTCCAACGCTGTGGTGAACTTTCAAGTTGATATGAGACACTACTTCCAATAATACTCTATTTTATGGGACTGGGGAGATAGCTCAGTAGAATAAGTGCTTGCCTGGCAAGTGCAACCGCCCCAGTTCAATCCCCGGTCCCACCAAAAACAAGGAGAAGTTTCCAATAATACTCTATTTTAGAAGAAAAGGAAGCACCTTTCACTGATTTTGGCTACCATGGAAAATCTAGAAATAAATGGGAGTATTTTCTCTGTGTTCATGACAGACGGGTATTATTCAAACTCATTGACATAAGACAAGAAATATCAGAAGCCAAATTGTGCAGTGCTTATCCCCAGTTCAAGCCTCTGTAAATATCACTTTCCTTCACCTCCTACTCTTCCTCACTACACCCCCGTCCCCCGAATGGCCAGCCATCTGGGCTTCTAGCTGCTGGGGAGCACAACACACAGTCAGACACGGGATGCTGCGTTCTGACGGGGAGTCGTGTTGTATAATTCACTCATGATTTGCATCTTCTTTATGCCTTCATCTCTTGAATACTGATGGGATTTGACTCATAACGTATGGCATTAGTGAAATGCAAACTTGTGGGTAATTTACTTATTAACAAAAATGCTAGCATTACTGAGAAATATAAAATTTTTAAAAAGGGAAAAGATTATTCCCAAGGAGTAGGTGACGTTTTTAAAGGTTGCATAACAGTAATTATCAAGTGCCTCAGGAATATAAATTTTAATGGAAATATTCTTGATACTTTTATCTTCTCTTACAATTGTTTAAAATATTTCCCCAAAAGTTTTATTTTAATGATCAATGAGGTCACTACTCTTCACAGTAATTTTTAAGGAATTCTTATAAATTTCAAAGGTTTTTTTTTTTATGATTTAGACAGGTATTTCAGTAACTTTTCTTCTATGATTGTTATATTTGATTTTCATTAACTTTTAAATTAATTAATTCATTTTTAACTCATAAACCTAATTGAAAATTAAGAATGATTATATAGCAAATTGAAAGTTGTACATACATATTGAAATGTGAAGGATATAAGATGTAGACAGAGTGAATTTTAGAGAAGCATTTCAGAATTGAATATATAATATCAGATTAATAATGGATTGCCCATTGTAAAAAATTATTTACAAACTGAAAGGAATATGACCATGAACATTATCTAAACTAAAAATGAAGAAGAATTTATAGATCAGTCATAATAGTCCACTCTGCCAAAGTCAAGAAACATAATTATATAATTAGAATTCTCAAAGTAGAAGGGGTAGACAATAAATATTTAAAAATGTAAAATTTCTGAATTTGGTTAAAATTATAACACCACATTTTCAAGAAAAATAAACAATTTGCACAAGGAATATGAATAAAATCATACCAAGATACACAAAAATAAAATTGTCCAAAACTAATTGCAAGGAAAATAATCATTAAAGCGTATACCTACAAAAAGATATTAGCTATGGAAGGACAAAATTAATAGCATCTTATTCTGTATTACAAAAAGAAGAACGAGTGATTAAGAAACTAGCCTTAGGTATTCAAAGGACTGAAAAAGAAAGAAAGAAAGAAAGAAAGAAAGAAAGAAAGAAAGAAAGAAAGAAAGAAAGAAAGAAAGAAAGAAAGAACTATCCTCATTGAATTTTATACTTAGCAAACCTACCTTGGAAAACTAAAAGAAAAATATTTTCCAGACATATAAACTCAAAATATTCTAATACCTCCAGATGTAGCATATAGAAAATAACAAAGGACATAATCCAGAAGACAAGAGAAGTTGCTGTGTGGTCCTGAATAAAGCATAAGAAGCTCTCAAAATAGTAGTTATGCAGGGCTATGTAAAATATAATTATATTAGATGAACCCACTTAACACGTCGCTGAAGATTTCTACAAAATAGTATCAATCTTATGCCATGTTTACATATTTTTTCATATATATATATAATATATAATATATAATATAATATATAATATAATATATAATATATAATTTATAATATATAATTAATATATAATATATATAATATATATGCATGTCTATATAAAAGGCAAGGAAGATCTAATATAAAATCAGTGGAAAATGGAGATATATTTTTCAAGTTTCTAATACTAGGAGACAATATCATAAAATGTCTTATAAGTAGACTGTAAGTCAAAGAAACAGCATAACTCATAAAACAAAAATTAAAATATAATAATATTCAGAAAATTAATTGAACATTAACAACTAATTCAAAATTAAATTAAATACTTTAAAACAATATTCAAAAATTAAAATTAAATTGTGAGTCCAACTCACAATTTAGTCTGAAATGTATCGTATAGTAAGTACAAATCTGTGATCAATTCAAGGTACTCACTCAGGATTTGAATAGCTTAATATATGCAAAAATATCAACTAAGAAAAATTTCTCATGATGGCAAAGAATTATGAAAAATAAAACATAACAAAAATACTGGAATGGTAAATATATGACCAGCACTGCTAACAGTTTGGAGATAAAATATCATACAAGGTTCTAGTATGTGGTGGATGTGGACAGTGCTTATAATGCATACTGCTGGCCAGGTGAGATTTGTGGGACTGAGCTGCTGTGATTTCCTTGATATCCACCCTGTAGATCTAGACAGGATCACGACCTATAAGGTGCAGTAGAAGTCTACTTGTAGAATATGCTGCTAGAAATATTTTGCTGCTGTATACAAAAGAAGAGTTGAAAAACTTCTGTTGTATACCTTTTTCTCCTGTGTTTAGTTCTTTGCCCTATTTGATGGGTTCTTTCCATTCTCATTCATGGAGCTGTGGTCATTTTGATCCTTCTCTAGAATATCTTTTAGCAGTTTGTGTAGAATTGGCTTTGACTGCATGAAATTCTTTAGTTGCTCCTTGTCATGCAAATATTTCACTTCTCCATTAAACTTAAATGAGAATTTTAAAGGATATATCGGTCTGGGTTGAAATTTGTTTTCTTGCAAGACTTGTCGGCCTTTGCTCCATGGTCTTCTTGACTTGATTGCTTGTGAAGAGAAATCTGTCATTATTCTGAGGGGTTTTCCTTTAAATATGACCTGTTTCTTTTCTTTAGTGGTTTTAGCATACTGTTCCTGCGCTGAATTTCTGGAATCTTGATTATTATATGTCTGGGTGTGGTTTTAATTGGGTAGTGTTCTCTGGAGTTTAATATGCTTCCATTATCTGAATATCAGACTATTTTGTGGTAGTTGGGAAGTTTTCTGCTATTCTGTCTGTCCATAATCTTTCTATATCATTGTATTGACTCCTTTCTCATTGATACCTATTAGTGTTATATTGTCCATCTTTGTATCATCTTGCAGATTTTGAATTATTTTTTCCTGTATCCTAGTTGATTTTAAGAGATCTTACCTTTTCACTAGCAGCAGTGTTGTCTTTAAGGTCTGAAAATCTATTTTCACTTTCATTCAAATGGCTTTACCCACTTGTGATTGAGGTTTTAAGTTTCTACGGATCAAGTTGGATCTCTTTCATGGATTCTATTGCTTTCCTTTATTGCTCATTCAAGGGTTCCATCATGTTTCTATTCTCCATTTTTTATCAATGTCTTTTTTAGAAGCTCTTAGTACTTCTTTCATTATAGTTATTTCTTTTTTTACTTTAGAAATTACTTTTGATCTGATTTTCTCTATACTTTTCTGGGACTGTTTCTTTACTTCAGATGTTATCATTTCAGAGTTTTCAGGTATTTGATTTCCAATTTCTTCTATACTGTTATCTTTTGTTCTGGGTGGAAACAAATATATGCTTTTGGAATTAATGTATATAGCTAATAAATGTGTATTAACTGAAAACATGCTATTCCATTTCAAGAAGATTGTTACAGTCTGGGCGTGGTGGCACACAGCTTTAATCCCAGCACTTGGGAGGCTGAGGCAGGAGCATCAGTGTAAATTCAAGACTAGCCTGAGCCACAAAATTGAGCTCAAGGCCAGCCGAACTGCATAGTGAGACCTTGTCTCAAACAAACAAAAAGATAGAAAGAAAGAAAGAGAGAGAAAGAAAGAAAGAAAGAAAGAAAGAAAGAAAGAAAGAAAGAAAGAAAGAAAGAAAGATTGGTAGTTTTTCCATTGCTTCTACGTGTTAAAGTCATTTTATGTATCTATAGAAGGTTTTAAAGCTATTACTATGTTATTGTTATGTGTTCAGGGGAATTTCTTGTGTTCAGTGTCTTTGCATTTTCTAAGAATGTCAGAAAAATTGTTTTTTTAATGTGAAAATTGTGCTTTCTTCAGTGCTAAATGATTGATAATTTGAAAGAAAATTTGCTTATCCTCTTTCTTCGTATTATAATCTATAGGTCTTCAAATACTTAGAGTATTATATCATTTTAAATTTTCATGAACGTAACTTTCTTTCTCTTATATTCGGGGTGACCTTAGTAATTTAGATAGATAATAATCATACTAGTCTATTTCAATATTATGCAATAGAGTTTGTAGATATCTCTTATTTCTGAATTAGAAAAAAATGTTTTAAATGTTTCTCAACTGAATGCCAAGGTAAGCTTAATAAGAAAACTACAAAAATCATTGAAATAATATCCTTTTTATTTTAAAACTAAGTATTTGAAGATAAAAACCACTAAATTTTTACTATTTAAGGATATGTAAAATCAGGTCGAAATAACCATAAACTCATGCAATCAAGGAGATAGAATATGACTATATCTGAATGTGTTCCTGGTCTTTTACTTGTTTCCTTATTTAATATATTGTTTCGAGTGAGACAAGACATATTCTAAGATTCCAAACCAAAAGAAAAGAGGAATTTGTTAAAAAAAAAAAAAAAAGAAAGAAAGAAATCCATTAGTTAAAAGAGAGAAAAACACATTTATTTTACACTCTAGTGAAATATTCCTTTATTGAGCTCTAAAGGCTGGGACAGATAATGGGAGGATTATAAGTACATTTGAAAGAGAAGTTTATTTTTATGTTAATGTGACTCGTGAGTGTCATTTGGAAAATAAGAATGCCAATGTTCTCCCAGCGCACAGGCAGGGCGCTGCTTGGCATTCGTAGTCTGCACTGCCAAAGTCTCATCTTCCTCTGTTGGAACCTTGCTGCCTTACACATGTCACTAAATAAAAACTAGAATGGGACTAAACCACTATGGCCTGCAGTTCTTTCTTAGGCTACTACATTTCTGTTTATTTATTCATCAAAATTTGTAGGCAGCAGATGTTACGCTCAGGCATGAATATTTGGAGAATGTTTTAATGAAATAATCATGCCTCCAGGTTACAATTATATTGTAAAGACACCGCAAGGCACGGTGTGCATCTGGGTTGCTTGTAGCTGTAGAGCTGGGGCCATCCCATAATAAGAGCAAAGAGTGTTGGCCAAAACTTAATAGACTCAATCTGCAGAGACTGACGCCTCTGGGAAACAGCCCTGCTGGGCTGCCCCATGCATGGTGGAAGCCCAGGGAAGAACTAGAGCTTCACTCTGTTCCCTGCCTTAAGTCTCCTTCCAGGTGAACCAGTTGGCTAAAAACACCTAAGAGTGGGAGGTCAAAGCAGTTCCAGGTTTTGTTCATGAGTCAGCCTGCAGGATAGCGGAGATCAATGGGAAACAGCGCTGAGAAGTAGTCAGAACAAGTTTCGTGCATGCCAAGTATTTTACCCATCATCTCAGACGAGATAGATATGAAGTGGGAGCACAAAATGTATAATTTAAATCATGGGGAAAAGAAACCATTGTACTTCTCAGTATGGTGCAATTATTTTGCTTCAGAAGACAAAAACAGACAATAACAGCAGTAACTTGAGTTTTATGTAATTTTACTTAATGTTTGTAAAGTAGAGGATGACAAATTAAAACACCTTATTTTCAAAAATTCATTCTAACAATCTTTCCCAAGTGTGAAACGATTAATAGCTCCTTCATATTTTAGTAAAGATCCATGAATTGTTTATGATAATGTGGTTTAAGGTGTTTAACTATATATGAAGTGTTCAGAAGTTGGCAAATATTACATATTTCACCACAGGATTTTCTGACAACCCTTTTTACTTTAAAAGGCCTTGATTGCGTGATCCGTAGTAGCTGAAGATCATGATATTACAAAAATTCAGCCTCCTTACGCTTTCTCCTTACGTCAACAACGACTGAACTAGAATACTCAAGTCAAAATAAACTCCGGAAGTGAGGGTGGTACTCAGGGATAGGCCACATACTTAACATGCACAAAGCCCTCAGTACCCTCTCCCGCACCAAGAATGAATGAATGAATGTGTGAATGAATGAATAAGTGAATGTAAATGAACTGTAAAATCCTGTCCTTGCATTTCCTCATATTTGGTACAAAAAATAGCTGCCCCATTGCTGAATGACATCATATGCCTCATCAATAAAATAGAGAAATAATCTAATGACATATTTGATAGCACTATTTTAGACATCATGGTATATAAAAGTAATAAAAATTTCTGCTTTGCCATTTATTTCTAGTTCCTGGAAAATGGCAAGTTTCAGTGTCAGTACAAATTTGGGTTCAAATGTGCTTCCTGGCATTGGGAGAGAAGTTGCAACCAGAAATGTCTTCATTGATAAATACTGAAAATTTTCAAGAAGGAATAATAATAACTTCAAAAATATTTTGTGGCTAACTTGTAAAATCAATAGTGAGGAATAAAATATTAGAGAATCACGGAACTAATTAAGTTAAAAACTTTTGGGGGCCAGCCAAATAACCCAGCAGATTAAAGCGACTATAAGCAGGCACAGGGTTCAGGGGTTTGATCCCTAGGTCTGCCGTGCCTGCCCTACTCCCCACAGTGTTCTGAGACTGCAATTGAGACTGGATGTGGTGGTACACATGTATAATCTCCGTTCTTGGAATGCTGTAAACAGGCAAATCGCTAGAAGTCTGATCTAGTACTGAGATTCTAAACACCCTATGGACCTTTCTCTAAAATTAAATAAGTAAAAGATAAAATAAAATAAAATAAAATAAAATAAAATAAAATAAAATAAAATAAAATAGAAAAGACTATTGGTTGGGATTCTGACAGGCCATCAAGATGAATCTTGTGGTAATAACTGTGGTAATAATTGACAAAGAAATATCTAGCTGGCATTTCAGTTATGGTTATGTCTGAGAAACTGCTTTACTGAAGGTGAAAGCCCCACCCAGGGTGTGGGTGGTACCAATCAGGACTTACAACCTAGATGAAATACAAAGGGAAAGAAGAAAGTCTCATCTCTGTTTTTTTTTTTTTATTATTTTATATTTTATTAATATTAATGAGAAACAAATAGCAACGAGGCAGTTTCAAAACAGGTCAGTAGGACAGTTACAATAATTAATACATTGCATATTGTTGTCTTCATAGTAGTTATTCAGAGGACAAGATGCAGACATAATATCTTGTCTAAACAATGTTAGTATAAACCTCCTTTCTCACTGAACTAAGAGAAAGTAATTGTACATCTGTTCTATCACCTCTACTTTTTGCAGGGGCTGCAGTTTTTGCCTTAGACATTCCCCTCCAGGCTTCCAGCTCTAACCCACCCGCTTCCTGACGTAAACATCTATGGGGCTCAGGCGGAGCTTTGGCTTTTCAGCTTTTGACTGGAGCCCCTTTGCTTTCTTTCACACTTGGCTCTGCTGTGCTCCTCTGCAAGCCTCCCTTGATGTACATGTGGCTCTTGAGCGTGCTCTGTGATACAGGACTCCAGCGCTCCCGTGGTTTAGTGCTGTCCAGGAACAGATCTTTCTGCTGGCCAATATTTCTCCTTTCCACTGCTCAGCAGGTAGACTTGACCATGGGAACCACATGAAAGTGAAGTTTAGAACATTCGTATTAATGGCCTGAGCGCCTTCTTATCCTTAGGTAAAACGACTTTGAATTTCATGAGAAGATGAATTACCATTTAATGCAACGTTATTTTAGTTCTCTTTTAGTGTCTGTCCATTGTGGCTTTTAACTGATTCAGGTGCACATTTCCAGATGTTTCCCTAAGTCATGCACTCTAAGCTGCTTTGTCATCACTGATCAGGTTTTGTTTTTTAGAACAGAAATTCTTATCCTATTGTGAAGAATATGGGATGAGAAGAACTAACCAGATGGGTGGGTAGGTGACAGCTATTTGGAAGGGACACTGAGTATGACTCGGCAGCATTACATTTGTAAATAGCTTTCCTCACCCTCTCAGGTGTGCTGGCCAGTTTTCCATTTGTTAGTGACTCAGCCCTAGTCCAAAGCAAATTTCTATGTCCCTGTGTGTTCAGCACATAAGGACAAACTTTTAACCAAGAACTTGGTACGGCCTTTGCTGCAGGATTCCCTGCCTGACTGCATGTCTTCCCACTCTCTTCATTTTCCAAAACATCTTACTCATATAAAATTTCCAACAAATCAAGTGATTACGTCACCAACTCAAATCAACAAATATGAATACTGTTCCATCTAAAATTTTCTCCTTTTTTAACACAGGTAATTGAGCTTATCATCACTGGCTTTCTGAATATCAAACATCTTTGACTTAACTTGGAATCGATATTTTCCAACAATCATTGATATTCTAATAACTCTCCATAGAATGTGATATAAGTAGTTACACACTTTTTACGCAGACATTTGGAAATTCAAGGATGTACAAAATTGGATCCTGTCAAGCCTATGGCATTTGGCCCAGTCTCTTACTCTCAATTAATACTTTTTTTTTGTTGTTGTTGTTGTTCACCAACCATGTACTTGAGAGAGAGCATAATGGTAACTGAGTTTACATTGGGAGCAATACACATCAAAAAAGACGAGAATGACATTCATAGTTTTAGTGTTGCATGGTGCTATGATCAGTGTGATGAACCTTTTAAAGGTTCTTAGGACCAATATCTTATTCATCTTGTGTATGTAAGTGCATGGTTTTGCTCCTGGTATTTTTCCTCTTTTATCTGCTTCCAGTCACTTTATTGTTTAATCCATAGCACCCTGTGCTCTGTATAACTATTGTGAGGACAACATGCAGTGTGTCAAGTCTTAAAAAAAATTAATGTTTATTGAAAGTGTTAATGTTCAATTTTATCAATCTTATATACCTATATTTATCAATCTAAACTGATCCGGTGATGAAAATGTGTAATATAACTGTTGTTATATTTTTCTGGTTTTGAAATTCTGTAGTGTATGTACTCTTACTTGAAACTGTTTTTCTATCTTTGTCTCTGCTATTTTTTGTCTTTAAAATAAAAATAAATAAATAATAAAAAAAATAAAATTTTCTCCTCATTTCTCTAGATCACTTTGAAATAAGATGTAGACATCCAATTTTGTTCTCACATGTTAGAGAATGTGACTCTGGAAAACCTAAAAGTGTTTATGTGACTTGCTGCTGTTTCATGTCCCTACCTACAGCTTAAGAGATTTCTTAGTGTTCCTATCCTACTGTTTACATTTTATTGTTTTAAGCTACCTTATTTTACCCTACATAGTTTCTCATAACATCTGTGCTATGGCCTGTATATATTGAGTATGATTTCACATGTTTTTTTCTGTCAAAGAAGTTCTTTGTTTTTTTTTTTCAATTTTTTAAAAGAATCTTTTCTAAATTTTATTTATTTGGGCTGGGAAAATAGTTCAGTAGAATAAGCACCTGCCTGGCAAGCACAGGGTCTTGAGTTCAATCCCTAACACGGCAAAAGAAAAGATAAATAAATTAAAAATTAAAAAAATAGAATTTTATTTATTTGATACACAGTGCCCCCAAACCACTCAGACTACCAGTGATCCTCCTGTCTCAGCCTCCACAACACTGGAATTACAAGTGTGCCACCACTCCAAGATTTGGTGGCCGGTACAGAATGCCCTGGGTTCCCAGAGCTGGCACAGCACATGGTAGTCCTTTGCTGCGATAGCACACACGTTTGCCTCTTTTTCTACACTCTTTGACCCTGACTATCTGTTTCATTAGAGGTAGAAAAACAGTACTATTCTTAATTTCTCATTTGATTTTCCTTTATAAGCTATATTATGGCTATAAAGAAAATATCTCCACATCATTTGGGGAGTAGGAGGCATTGTCCCTAAAGTAAAGGTAGGGTGAATGGATGCTTCCTTGTATGGCTGTTTCTGAAATGACTCCTTCTCATATGATCCCATCCCTCTGCGGACTCTGAAAGCCCCGACAGCAGAGAAGTCCAGAGCCGAGCACTGGATCCAAGGCTGGGAGAGCCGCTGGAAGGGGAAGGGGCGGGGCCAGCCTTGGGGATGACGTCACCTTTCAGAGACTGGCAGAAGCTCTGGGCAACTCGTGCAGTCAGGTTAGCGCAGATAGCAGCATGGGCTGCATTTCACAAAACTACAAGAAAGAAGGAAAACAGCTTCTGCCATAAGCCGATGATAAATGTTTGAGAACAGCATGCTTAAGCTGGTTCTCACGCTACACAGGGAGTACAGAATCATCCCAGGCACAATTTTTTTTTAATGTATCAATTGAAATCCATTTCATTTATCGAAACAAGTTAAAAATGACTGATAGAAAAATAATCTATAAAATATCCCAGTTTGGAGGAAAATAATGTCACTTCTCCCTTTTTGTATTCATGCCTGGCATCCCATTATATGAGCCAGGTTAACAAGATGGCAGACAGGAATTGGTCTATAGATGTTTTCAATATCAGACGCATCTCCAAAGAATCAGGGAATTGCTTGCTTACCCTGTGTGGTGAAGACAACAGGAGCATAAACTAACGATGGCAAATGAGGGGACATGCAGGGCCTGCTGGTTCTGATTCTACGCTCTGTCCCGAGTCTTTAAAACTTAGTACACTCCCTGCCTCTGGGCATGGGATGCCCATTTCTGCTACCACGATCTTTTGATCTACCTCAGAGGCCAAGGCTGGGGAGAAGTGGATGGAGAGTCTCAAGTGACAACATGCTGTATTTGTTGTACCCTGGCCTGAGCTCCAACATTGCGAAGAGCAAAGTAGTGACTATTTGGGCTTTGCATAACAGAATCTATCTAAGGTAAGCGGGATCTACACAGAGACACTAAGGTAGATTGGTACATTCTGTCCTAAGAAAAAGTCCGTATTTACAAAATCAGGATGGAGAACAGATTATACTCACACATTACTTTTCTCTGATTTGGAATCTTATGAAATGGATCATCCCACTTACTTTTATTTTGGCTTGTATTTGAAGTGCTACCACTACTAAATTGAAGCTAAAGTTATTTTTGGTGCAGTTATTATAATTTTTTTAATTTAACTTATTTACATCTGTGTTAGTGGCACAGGAATGTGGAGAAGACTCATGGACTCTGCATATTCCTCAGCCTACACACTGTGAGTTTAAAACAGTTAAGATCATAAAGTGAAGCGTCTTGATGCTGTGTAGGCGACACACTAAAACACTGTGCATTTCTTTCCTTCATGAACCACCCCCCCACCAACAAATCATTCCCAGAGAAAGTCCGTGATGTACAGCCCAGGGGAGCCATCCAACAGATCCAGGCTAACCAGATGTCCCACACCTATCATTGTGTGTCATACAGTAAATATGCCCACAAGCATTGTTTTCACATTCTCCTGGGCTGCAATAAAATTTAAACTTTATTTTGTTATTGCTATAATTTTCTTTTTTGAAGCAACACTTTGCTATAAGGTCCTGGGTGGTGCCAAACTCCTAGGTTTCAGTGGAGCTCTGCGAGTGTAGCCGGCAGAGGCTGCAGGTATTCTCCACTGTGTCGGCAATCTTGAGCTTTTAACTGTGAACGTCAGTCCCCTGTTGTTGGGCTAAGAGGAGGCGCTGCCTCTGCTGGATCTGTTGTGCATACTCGGTCTTTAATAGGCTGATGCTCCTGATTTTACAAATCTGTCAAGGCTTATCTCATACCTAACGTACTCCAAATCTGCCACTGGACACTTCTAGAATCTCCTTGTTGTGTTTTTGTGTAGAAAATGACATTTAGATATCATACCAAGTGCGCTTGGGATCCCTACTGTGAATTTTGTTTCTAACCATTCCAGGAGAGAGTTAGCTTTTTTTTTTTTTTTCCTGAAACAAAACCATCCCAAGTTCAAGTACATGCTCTACTGTGTTCACATTCATTTTTACACTGTTATGTCTCCTTTGTTACACATTCTTTCTTTCAAGCAAAAAAAATACTAATAAGCTGAGATATCAGTACCACTATAGGCAACAATTTGAAGTTCTTTCTACAGTGTTTTAATATGTCACATATGTACCATCAAGACACTCCATTGTATGATCTTATTTAAACTGTTTTAAACTTACAGTGGCAGAAATGATCAATATTCAATATTTATTTTATTCTTTTAATTCACAGAGGCACAATGTTGCTGTGTCCACATGGCGTGTTTCTGAGTATAACTGAGCCTCCTAGAAAACAGGATTTGAGCTGACGAGAAAGAATAAGAGAGCGTGAGTCACGCTGCTAACTAGATGGTCAGGCGCACGTGCCTGCATCCCCAGCTCTGCTCGTTTCTCCAGCTTAACCCCTGTGTCAGCGTCCTTGAGCTGCTCTGCGGTGCTGTGATGACTACTAACTGACCTGGGTTCTTCCCATTCATAAATAAATCGCACCACATCACAAATCATGCGCCTCTCCTGTGTCTCTTTCTCTCACCAACACACACACACACACACACACACACAGCAGTTCATAAAATCCACTTTGAATCACCTTTAAATGAAAGCATACCCAATATTATTTTAACTCTATAATTTTGTCTGTAGTAGAAAGGAAAACAAATGAAGAGATATTTTACATCATTTATTTATTTGTCTATTTGGTACAGGGTCTCTCTACGCAGGTTGTTCTCATAGTGATTCTCTTGTGACAGCCTTCTCAGTGCTGGGATTACAGTTGTGCACCCCCACCCAGTTTCAGAGGCCAGCACAGCAAGCCTCCCTGGGATTCCAGGGCCAGCACGGCAGGTGGTACTGGGGATCAAACCTGAATCCTTGCACTTGCCAAGCAGGCACTTGGACTCCCAAAGTATCTCCCCAGCCCGAAGAAATATAATTTTAAACGATCATTTTCATGTGTGTTCTTTTATATATATATATATATATATATATATATATATATATATATATATATATATATATATATATATATATATATATGCATGTTATCTAAATTGCAGTTTGTCTCACTTGGCTAATATCAATGAGAAACAGCTTTTATCTCTCTTCCCTCCTATAGTAGCCATCACGCTACGGTTCTGGGTCTAGAAACCTTTGAGGAGGCTCCAGCAGAAGGAAGACAAAGCTACTGACTTCCTGGCCCCACCTCCATTTCATCTAAAGAAAACATGCACGATATTTGCTCAGCCAGATCCTATGAAATTTGAGTATCGCATAATTGTTTTTTGCAGTAAGGAACTGAATATGAAAGCAATTTGGATATTGTTGTGGAGTCTCACCAGCAGCATCGATGAACAATTGTGCAAGCTTTTAAATTTAAACACCTTCATCATGGTACTGAATGGAACAGGACAAGTCAGGTGTTAAGTGCATTGAGCATAAACCGAAATCCATTACTTTCTAAGTGTGTTACCTTAAATGAATTATACCTGCAAGGTGAACACAACTTTAGATATTCACAAAGATGTTACAAGAATTAATTTAAATATTTTTTAGGTACAATGTATTCATATGATTTTAGACTTACTCAATACATATTAGTAAAATTATTAATTGTTAAAAAATGATACATATTGGACATGAAAGTCAAATTGATTCCTTCATGATTACAAAACCACTGAAGGGTCAGTGAGACTGCTCAGCCGACTCAGTTCCTGCCTAGGTAAGTACAGGGACTGGGGTTTCATCCCTGGCACCACATGCCGTACTGGCCCCACCCCTAGGCACACAGAACCAGCTACAGAGACCAGGCATGCTGGCACAAGCCTATAATCCTAACACTAGGGAGGCTGAAAACAGGAGGATTACTATGAGTTTAAGCTGCATAGTGAGACCCTGTACTGAATACTTAAAAATAAATACATAAATAAATAAATACATAAATCCAATGCAATAAATTATAAAATTTCTTCTACATGTGACACTATATTTTAAGATACATAATCATGCTCTTCTCATAGTATTTATTACTAATAGTACTCTTCTGGGGGTATGAATTATATATTGTTAAGAAAATTGATATGTAGGGCCAGGGAGACAGCTCTGGGGCACAAGTGCCTGTCTGGCAAGTGCAAGGTCATGAGTTCAAACCCAGGTCCCGCAAAAAAAAAAAAAAAAAAAAAAAAAAAAAAAAAAAAAAAAAAAGAAAGAAAGAAAGAAAATTGATATTTAGAAGGCTATTTAATTAACATACAATATATATTTGCCAATTAATTCTGTAAGTAACATTTTTATGAATAACTTTTTCTAAAGACAATAAACTTGTAGTGATATACTTTGGTATATATAAGTAATATGTTATCTATTGGAATCTAAAAACACTTTGCAATGAAATCGAACAAGTAATAACATCAACAAACTTTCTAGGAACCCCTGACCAATTCCCCTCTGTGCTATATCAGCATGGTGACCTATATTTTATTTACTCCTTGAAGACTTAGAAATTAAGAAATAGACATACCAACTTTACAGGTATTGAGAAAGACATCACACGCTACCTTCAGAGCACGCCCCTCCCACTCCCGTCAACAACAGTTCACCAAAGCCAGCATATATGGCTGTATTATTAATAGCATTAGAATCCTAATTTACAATCCATCGTAGAAATATCCAATTTAAGGTCAGGTTTTTGCCTACCACAAAACTATCATACTGTCTCATAAAATAATTGTGTTGCAATCAACACAAAGATAATAAGAAAGCTAAAATTCTCTACTAAGAGCTGATAACTAAGTTATTTATATGGACAGTTGTGTAAATGGAAGACATGGCTTCTTTTACTAGCATTTGTGGTATTTTCACTACATATCCATAATATATCCCACTGTCAGATTTAGTTAAGACTTACCCTGAGCATTACATATTCGTTTGACTTTCTCCCTCCTGCATGCAATGCAACATTTATTGGTGTGTCTTCCTAAAACTGGATGAGTCATTTGAAGCTGTTCTTGCTAGTTCAATACTTTAGACCTTTTGTAATGATTTTTCCCCCTCCGGTTGGCTTTTTTTATTCCTGTAAATAAAGTCAGACATGCAGACATAAACAAAGGTATTCATTACTCATCTTGGAATGACAGTTAGAGAATCAAAGAATGGTAGAACAAGAAATCTAGGAAGAGTATGGCTCTCTGATAACATTATTCTCTGTCTTTAGGTATTTCCTCACCCAGTTAGATCAATCAGATATTTGGTTATTTCAAATTTATAGAGAAGTAAAAATCACTCTTATGGTTCCTATGGTTCATCCCAGATGGCCCATCTGACATGAGTAGGAATCCTCCACTGTCCCCATAGTCATATGCTTTCACTTGAAATGAATGGGGAGCAGAGAGATGTCTACAGTCTTCTGTGAGCTACGCCAAATGGCTTTAAGTTCCATGAAGCCTACTGGAGTCTCTTTTCTTTGTTTGGGGACTTGAGATGAAGAAGATAGGTATCTCACTCAAGGAGAAACTCTTTTTCTGTCTACAGAATGGATGATGGATGCTACCCTATACAAATGAGACAACATAAAAAGGCGAGTCACATAGTATATCGTGTATAGAATCTAGGTTGCATTGCTTTCCCAAATTAAAAATTCCTAATCAAATCCTGTCTGATTTACAGTGGAATTCAGTGTTACAATAGATCAGAAAGGCAATGATTATGTCTTCTCTAGCCTCTTAGTGGCTCAAATCAGTTGCATAACTATTGTGATGCTAACATACTTTGAATCCTTACTTACGCTCTAAACTGGGCTTTAAACAAAAGATTCTACACCTCTACTCCATTCGTCTTAATTTAAGTCTTGTAACTTAAAGTCCAAATTAATGAGGGACAGTGAAATAGCTCAGCGGACTAAGCCCCTACTTAGGCAAGCATAGAGACTGGGGTTCGATCCCCAGTACCACATGCCATGCCACTCCTGCCCCAAGGTGTGCTCATGTAGTCATCAAGACTGGGCATGCCAGCAAGTACCTGTAATCCCAGTGCTGAGGAGGCTGAAGACAGGAGGATCACTATGAGTAGGGTGCATAGTGAGACGCTGTACCAAGTACAGCAAACACAGTAAAAATGAACAAATTACTATCATCCTAGCCACAGGTTTCCCAGGTTTAGAATTTCTCTGTGCCAGTTCATGAAATGATGAAATGACTTACAGTGTGATGTGGTGGACAGAGACTCAAGGGACAGCACAAATACTTGCATCTATCAACAACCTCCACTGTGACAGACACTTAAGAAGCATTCCTTTTCTGGGTGTAGATTGCCTATGGGCAATAAATACTCACTTGAGTTCTTAGTGGCCAAGGTATGTTCTTTTTTATAATCTACCATTTTAAAATTTCTTCAGCATGCTGTAGATCTGAGTCAATGTACTGTTTTATGAAACTCACACAAGGGTGCACAAATAAGTCCCAGAGTTTAAGTCCCTGAACAAAGTCTGAGACGTATTACAGTTTATTCTCCTGCCCCAAGATTTTATTGCAGAACTTTTATCACTAAGAATGCACACACTAAAAGAAATACTCAGTGGGTCCCATGTTGACTTTCTAGGATGATATAGGACTACATTAAATCTACTATAATCTTAAATAAAAGTCTTATGCATGTCATGTCTCCTCAGTTTAGATAGCTTTTAATAGTTTATGGTGAGCTTATGAGAAAAAATGTCATGTAAATCACTAAGTAAATCATGCCTCAATCAAAGTAAGCTATTCACCATAATCATTCAGTAATAGCATGTTATCGTTCCTAATGGCTTATATAATTCTTACTAATATGTTTACCACATTATAGCAAAGCCATAAAAATAGCAGTCACTTGTAAAAAGTATTTCTCAAGGAATTCAGCAATGAAGGCCGCTATTTAAAAAGCAGGTGGGGGATAGGAAGAACCAACATTGTGAAGATGGCCATACTCCCTAAATTGTTGTACAGATTTAATGCAATTCCTATCCAAATACCACCGACATACCTCACAGAGCTGGAAAAGTCATTCCAAAAGTTTATTTGGAACCAAAAAAGACCCAGAATTGCAAAGACAATTCTCGGCAATAAAGGTACGGCACGAGGCATTACAATTCCTGACCTAAAG